>JAYJMH010057982.1:0-35630 GCA_036873815.1 Phacellophora camtschatica | reverse complement strand
GCTTCATTTTCAATTGGCAAAACAACATGCTATTTTTAAGAAGATGTTAAACCGTGACAACAACAAAAATGGACGTTGAGAAAATCAACAATGATACATCAGTAAAATGGAAATTAACGTGCAGCAAAAAGAAAACTACCAAAAAGAAGAGAGAAATGTACTTACATGCTCAAACTAACACCAAACTGTTGTGTTTTTGGGATTTCTGGTTCGACATAAAATGATGAGGCCATAGTTGGTGTTTTTTTAGGCGTTGCCCTAATTATCAGTAGTTCGTCATGACTGAAATGCAATTAAAATATCAACAATAGTTGCAAATTTAAAGATTTCAAGAATTTGGTACAATCAAAAAATACAAGTGGTTTATTTTAGTTTGAACTACCGTAATAATTCGATTAAGCCCCGGGGGCCTTTTTAAAAATATTGACCTTTGATATGGGGGCTTATTTGAGAGGGGGCTTATTCGAAAGGGGTTTATTCAAAATTCAGCTTCCATGAGAGTATTATCTAAAAAAACATGCGTAATATCTAAAACAGATGCAGAGCATTATCTAAAACAGAGTATTATATGTTTTGACAAAAGAGGGGAGGGTTTATTCGAGAGGGGGACTTATTGAAAAACAAACATCAAGAGAGGGGCTTATTCGAGAGGGAGGCTTAATCGAATCATCACGGTATACACAGATATCTTACAAAATTAACAGTAAACCCCATCAAACGACGATAATATCATAAAGATCTAATTTAAAAATGAAATTTAATTACAGAAAATAGCAGTGATGCTGTAATTGTTGTTGTTGTAATGCAAAACGATATACATATACCTTACTAAATACATCAATGAATCAAACCAGCCAGCAAAACAATGATAATACCTTGCAATGGCGAAATATTGCAATGGCAGTGATATCTAACTTGCAATAAAAAAAGGTTATCGAAACAAAAGTCACCATAAAAACGAGACAAAAAGAAAAAGTCTCTTTGATGCAATCAAGTTATTAAGGAAGTCGTAGTTTCTTTAAAAGCCAGTTTATAATGACAAGCAGAATTGGCACGAGCAAACAACATAATTATTGAATCCATGAAAACATCTTTTAAATTTCAAACGGAATTTCTGAATCAGAACGATAAAGGGAAAAACTCATAGTCTAAATTGAAACATGCTCATAGGCCCTAGATTAGAGAAAATTCTTGAAAAATTTGATAACAGAGAAATTTAAAAAAACTTCAATAATCCTTGATTTCAATAAACCTTGATAAAAACCCATCAGCAAAAGTTTTCAGAAAAAATAAATGAAAGCAGTACACCAAAATAAACCCGACAAAAAACAAACAATACACTCTAAAACTCACTTTCTAACTTCTTTAGGGATATCTAGTTGACCCAATCGAATGTGCGGAATTAGTTCATCAAGTCGATTAATGTTGTGTATTTTCTTGCCAAACTTTTTGCTGCAAATTAAAAATTGCAGATTAATGTTTGTTTAACCGAAGCCAATTACTGACAATAAATCCACATAAAGAAGTCAATTTCCAAACAAGCATCTATCAAGTGAAATGTTGTTGTAGCAACATTGTCTTGTGTGATATTGATGTGTTTTTAAAATCATAGTTTTTTGCTGATGTTTTGACTTATCCACTCCAGAAATGTAGATACCAATACCATACCAATCCAGTTAGTAGCTCAAAAGGGCAAAAAATGAAGATAGTAAATGTTTTTGGGGAATCGGACTAACCGCAAAACCTCGTGATAAGTGATTTTTACTGTTACAGTGAGCAAATCAAACAAAATAAAAACATCTCTTTTCATGATTATGAAAAGACCTCTAGCCATTAAGGATTTTTTCTGCAATGTACTTTGGAAAAGGAAAGGTGAATCTTTTCGATTTTTTATTGGTATTGGTGCCTTTGCCCACGAAAAATGCGAAACGCAATAAAAAGTATTGTGACCATGATTCTCAATCAGTACTGAAAATACTATGTCTGTTGATCAGTTTAACTGAAAAACCTTTCTTATTGACTGCGCTTTATGATTCTATTCCCCGAAATATATTTGTCTACTTTCATGTTTTTTAAGATTTTAAATTTGTTTTTGATGTTGCAAAAATCATTTTTGAAACCACAAAGAATGCACCACCAATGTAGTTGTGTATTAAAGTAATCTAAGTTTTTTCAATAATGCAATAATGCATGTCCCAAAAAGGCTACGGACTTGATTGAGTCTTATGACGGAAGATGAAAATAGTACCTAAAACGCTAAGAATGGCTTTGGCTGTTTCTATAATAATTTACATTTGCCTCTCAATTATTAAAACTGGGTGGGTTCAAAAAATCGCAGCAGCACACCACAGTGCCAGCACGAATAATTCAACCTTCTTAACCCTATTTTATACTGGGTATCTAGCGTCAAAACGGTAAAAGATACAAAGTTGAAATATGCAGCACCGAAAGCCCTATCGCTGATTATCCTAGTTAAATAATGTTAATTATAGAATTATAATTAACATAAACAATAGGGACCACATGTTGACAAAAAATAAAGGTTTTTTTCCAAAAAGTGCCCTATATCGATTAAGTCCAAAATTCAAGTCTTAATATACTTCATAAACACAAAAACGTGATTGGTTATAAATAATTATTTCTGCATGAGAATTTTAATGAAATTTGGGTAAAATTCTTCATTAATGAGACTTTTATTCATATTATTATAAATATATGATAACAAAAACAAGTTGCGAAAAAGAATGTACATTCTTGTATATTAATTTTATGCACTTGTTTAATGCTTTATAAATTTTTTGTTAATTTTAACTACATCTTATGACAATCAATTATGTCTTCCTTAAAACATTATAAATTTTTACCATTCATCATATGAAATATGGCGTAATCAAAGGGTATGATGTCAAATGTTATATTTTTTGCTGACATAAGCAAGATACTATGTGTTATACATCAAAAGACAGAAAATCAAAAACTAAATTCAACCATGTTAATATTAAGTTTGTCTGTTAAGTAAAGGAGTATTTAGAGACGCAAAACTAAATTACTTTGCGATTGGCTTCCAAAAATGGCATTGTGTGGTGACATGCCAGATAAATTTTGGATAACATTTATGAAAGGTTATCAACAATTATATTTTAGCAAAAGCCAAAAGGTTTCAACCCCTTGACTATTTACAAATAAGCACAGTTCCGAAAAAAACATGGGGCACCAGAAACCCAAGCGTACCCAAGGGTAAAATATAATTGTTGCAAAAAAAGAAATCGAGCATGACCTCTTCCCGCAATTTTCTGAAAAAGAAGCTCAAAGAGGTACACACAGCTCATTCAAAAGTATAGTCATACTGGGTGATCAAAAATATAATAAGTCTTATGATAAATCTTTAGCCCTTCTCCGAATGGAAATTGGTGAATCAAATTTATTGGACGGTTTTGCAATAATAAGAACACAACACAACATGAAATACTTCTGCATGAAAAGCACCATCTGCATGAAGCCCAAACACAATTGATTTATTACCTTCGAAAAATGCTTGTTTGAATATGCTACCTTTTTAGAATGAAAGTATGTACGTTTTACCTATTGATTATAAATACATCAAAGCCAGAAAGGGAATTATTGCTGTTGTTGAATGACTAACCTTAAAAATGGTTGCAGGACAGTATATGCAAACTTTATAAAGTTGCTCGGATGAACAACGTAAAATGCTTTTATATTCTTTTTGTATCTAAAAAGACAAATTATTAGGTAGTAGAAAATCAAATTTTAATATTGAAATGTTTTAAATGAAACTCTTACTACCTATCAGAGTTTCAACAAAATAAAATCAATAAAATCAATAACAGATGCTCATTATCAACTTTAAATATAAACTTAACAAGTGGATCAAAATAATAAATCATTATATATACCAGGTGTACGAAAAACGGCTACGGATCTGATTACGTCTAACGATAACAAATATTACATAAAATGCTACGAGTTGTTTTTTCTGTTACTTATTGATTGTCAGCTTTAAAATTAAAAATACATAGTTTGACATTTTAGGTGCCTTGTAACTTTTTAATTTGTTCGATATCAATTTTCGAAGTTGAAATTCTGCGTCCCATCAATCAAGAGCTTTTGCAGAATGGCCTGAAGGAAAGTATTTGATTTGGGGGATGGGGAATTCTGATTTTGGAAAATAACGTTTTTACTGAGCAAAGTTATCGTTGGCTAAAAAAAGCTATAATATTTTATAATGTGTTGTGTAATTCATTGTTGCAGTTTATAATAATTCATCCCCAAGGAATTGACGTCAAGCTACGATTTTAACCATACATTTTTGTTAAACAGATCGTAGGCTGAGAATAACTTATTTGAGATCAGGATCTGGATGATTCGCCAAAATGACACAAATTTTTAGGCTATTCTGAAAAAGCTCTTGTTTGAATGGAAAAATCAATATCTCGAGTTACAAGGCAACAAAAATGTCCAACAAGATATTTTCGATTATGTTAATAATCAATGAGAAACAGCAAAATCATTTCGTAGCATTTAAGGTAATATTTTCTTCGCTAGATTCAATCAAATCCGTAGCTTTTTTGAAACACCCGGCATGTAAAATTCATTTCAGGGTTACTAAATAACATTCATACATACATACATAACATATTATTGACAGTCTTCTCCAAAGTAATGATATTTTTTATTATTTTACTTCTAGCTGCACTAAAACTAGTTCACCATTTCTTTCAGGAAACGTTACGATAAAACACCCCCTATCCAAAATGTGTAAACCACACCTTCTTTGTACCAAACTTGATATGTTTGTGGCGTTCGTTAAAAATTATAGCCTTTGCTAAAAACGCTATAATAAATAACAATTCTGGTTTAATTATCAGCAATTACTAGTTTACTTACTTCCGATCTAATTCTTTATAAACCTGTACCAACCACGAAAATGATGGTTTGTTTTGACTGTTTAATCCATAATGAAAATACACGATTGTGTAATCGTTTACTACATAATGATCCAGGGTTGCCTTAGCAAATCTGAAAAAGAAAGAAAACTGCAATTTATAAATAAAATAAATAAAAAAAAAGCAAAAAAAAACAATCTTAAAAATACGCTAGGAACTAAACAGATAACTTCCTTTTCAAGATCTTTGAACTCAGATTTATGCACTATAAAAACTGTAGGCCTTTAATAGTGTATCTGCAGTGAAATTAAAATGATCGAAAAGTGCCAAACCAGGATAAAATGTAAATTGCAGCTCCAACAAAACAAAACAGCATTTGTAAATAGGTAGTAGATAGTTATTTATGAATTAAAAACAAAGAAATAACTTGGCTCTTAATGGTCATGCTTGAAATTTAAATACACCCTTTTGTGATAGAGCAGCAGTTGCCGAAATGTACCTGCTGAGGTATAAACTTTTTCTCGCATTTCAAATTTAGAATGGAAATCACTATAAGATGAGAAAATGTGCAATTATGATAGTATAAAATATTAAAGGCATTGAATCGCGTCCAATAGGCAGGGTACACTCAAATCTGAAAAAGTGCTGATTCCTGCTGACAGTACTCTACTTCGTTATTGGTTACCTTATATTTAATCACATAAAATTATGATCTAACCAAAGACATACAGTGCATGTGATGACATGAAAAGAATAGTGGTTTAATTGCATCCTTGTATTCACAATTTTTGTCTGCAAGAACTGCATTTAATATTTCTCAATGCCTTGAGATGCAAAAAAAGATCAATTGATAGTTAATGGCTGTTGAGATATGGGCAAATATATAACCACACAATTTATTGATAATGACAAAGTTCCTCAATATGACAGCTAGCAGCTGTCAGATACAGCAACGAGATTAATGATAAATTATGAAAGATCCTTTCTAAAAAAGTACAAATAAAGAAGTAGATAGTCATCAAAATGACAACTACTACAGGGTGCGCTAGAAAAGAAGACATGCTCCATGGGCAACTATAAACCATGTTAAAGATCACTTCAATGATTAAAATAGAAACGATACCTGAGATGCTAAATATTTGAAAAACGTATTATTCCCCGAATTTTTCCATGTTAGTTGTGGTGCTAGAAAACTTTTTCAAAAATCATCAAAGATCTGATAGATGATCAAAAACGTTGAAAACCAACGATTAAATTTATGTTAGCCTTGGCAAAATTTTTAACTAATTTAGCATCTCAGGTATCGAATTTAATTTTAATCATCTAACTCAGCTTTATAAATGATTAAAGATAACCCATCAGACCTGTCTAATTTTTCTGGAGCATCGGCTATTAAAATACCGGCATAACATTATGTTATCTGAATCAGAATTTTTTATCTAACATGAATTGACCTTGCTTTTCTCCCACTTACTCGATGAGCCTTTGGTGGTCAATTAAATTGCGAATAGGTAATCGACATGCACTGAAAGCAATAACAGGTCTACCCAATATATCATCACCTATGAAAGAGAAAACATTTAAAGCGCCAAATAAATCTTCTTAATAGAAAGAAAAGTCCCATAGGTATAAATGTAATTATAAAATTTACTTATACACTATATGGGATTTATCATGAAAATGCTGACAATAATTCTAAATGCTACATACATTTTTACGTTCTCTAAACTTCTTCAAGAAAACAGCAGTCAAAAAATATACAAAGAGCGTAAAAATAACAGAATTCTAAAAGATATATTACATATTCTAATCCCCACCTTAAAATTAGAGACCTTCCAAATTTATGAACGACGAATAAATGAGGCAAGCAATCAAATAGAAAAATTACAAAATCTTTCCCCAGTCCAATGTAAGTAATATTCGAAACATTGTTACTATTGAAAGAGTTTTAGCATTGAAAGACATGTTAATAACATTTTTTAGCTCAAATGTTAATAACGATGATGAATAAATCACACCAGGAGGAGTTCCTGGGATATCTGCATAAGAGATACAGTAAAAACCACCAAAAAGCATACTTTCTTAAAAAGCAGACTGACAGTGAAGTTTGGTTTCTTACTTATGAAGGTTTCTTTCTTGCTATTTTTGTTATTATCAGCGAGTAAAGTTCTCCAAAAAAACGTTTCCATGTTCTAGTTTGTGGAGTTTTACCGTATCTGCATAAGATCTTTCAATATTGTGTGAAACAGAAGACTAGATACACTAAGCTGTACTTTACAAATAAGTTAAAAATTAGTTGTTCTAATGTATACCATCTGCGACAAAAAAGGAACATCTTTGACGAACTACAAAATTTTTTTACTGTAAGGATTACAATGATTACAGTTGATATTCACGTCAAAACGATTAAACTAGTTGAGAAAGATTGTTGGCGATTTTGTTCGATGTGCTTGCGATTTCGTGCCTGCATTACAAACGATTTTCCAAAAGTTTCCACCTAATTGAAGCTCTAGAACTTCTTAAGTTTTTAACTAGTTTAGTCCTTTTGACAAGAATATCAACTTCAATCATTGAAAACTGCGCAGTGCACGATTTGTGGTAGCTCGTCGAACATGTTCTTTTCTAGCGTACCATGTTTGATCACAATGGTTTAAAAAGCGAGATTATTGTCGTGTTTTTTTAATGAACAACATATGTTCCTATTTTAAGATTTGTGCTACATTGCAAACTAATGGCGGTAGATTCATGCTTGAAAGCAGTGTAGAATCGTTTAATTTTGGAAGAGATAGATGATGGCAGCGGCAGCGATACACGAATAGAAAATATGATGCAAAAAATTTTGGGATACGCAATACACAAACCTTTCTACAGTTTTTTTTGGTACACATTTCTTTTTTAAGAAACAAAGCAAGGGCCCCAGTACAAGAAGTTCCTTAAATTTTATTCTGTTCTCTGTTGTTATGGGCAGTAATACAATAATATAATCAATTTGAAAATCCAAAAATTATAGTAATGAGATATCTAATAAGTTCAAGTACAGTTACAAAGTTTCTTATTGAGGTATCTCTTATAAAAAACGTATACTCTGTAATTTGGAAATTGAAATTGAACAGACACAAATAAGTAGTAATTAAACAGGCAAGACGACAAACGGATATCATAGTCAGGGCAGTAGTTCGGTTTTCTTCATGGAAATCAGACGAGATCAATGGCTATGTTTCAAAAATTATACCACTACAACATTACATTATTCAAAAATTTAAATATTCCACTATTCCAATATTCAACAATCTATGTTTTAAAGATAGCCAAGAGCAATTTTCTGAAAGACACAGCGGACGGAATGAGGCGGAATAATGTTGTTTTGGTGAAACTGCGTTCACAAAAAATATGGAATGGCCTATTTGCAAATGGAATAGATTATAATACCTAACTTAGCAAGCTGGCTTGAGCATTAGAAATGCCAAGTTGGAATGGCCCTCGGTTTTACAGTTTCGTGCTCGTGTGTTCCAGCATATTTTTGGCTAGATATATTTGATTGAAAAGAGAATGGGACAATGGTTGAAGTATTTTCAAGGGTTTAATGTTAAACTGTCAAAAGGAATACTTATTAGATATCACGGTTATTAAATATTGATAGGTCTAGAGCGGTGACTACGATCTTGTGATGAAAATGTTGGAAACTTGCAGTATCGATGAAGGATCTACATAAATTCTAACAAAACAAATGAGGGAAAATTTTAAAAGTTTCATATAATATATCTAAATTTTTATTAATTTTTGGGTAGAAATCAAAAAATTTAATTTCAAATTATCAGGAAAACACAGCATTTCCACTTACCCGCTAATTGGAAAATTTTGAATCGGGCTATATCCAAGTATTCGTTTTCAATGGCTTCCAGCGAAGGTATGTTGCTTGAAATTTCGGCAGAAATAGCCACAAAATCATCTTGAGTTTTTTCTTCATTCTTCGAATTCGAACCATCAAAGGCCGAAATCGATGATAACTTCTCAACTTCTAAAACAAAACAGTTTCCTTATAATTAACCTGAAACCATTTTGTCCTTAACCAGAGTCTCACCAGCAAAAGGCCAAAAGCTTAAAGTTTCAAAGATATGTTATGAGTTGCTGTAGAGTAAGATAAAACTAATGTCAAAAAGTAAAATAAAAGCAAGGATCACTAGATAAGTTGCTTGCATTAAAGTAACTGAATGCTAGTTAAGCTGTTCATTCCCTGAATTGAATCACTGAGCACAACAGAACATAACGATAGCCCATAAGTGACATACAGCATTTACTATTGTTGCTGCATACAAATTCACAGTTTCTGCAAAAAAAATTCCAAATTGTTGCATACATATTCAAAGTTGCTGTATACAAATTCAGAGTTTCTGCATAGGATTTCCAAGTTGCTGCAAACAAATTCAAAGTTGCTGCAAACATATTCTTGATATATTTATCTATTGATTTACCATTTTTCTTACTTTTTCCATATAAAAAGGTTAATCTACTTCAGAATGTAGGTAGTGGCAACACCTTTGATAATTCAAACTAGTTTTACTGGGAACGGCCATCACGTTGTGTTGAAAACACAAAACATACAGTTGTGCAAACAAGTGGAATACTTGACACAAATGCATCCTCTGATACAACTAGGGAAACTGGGGAAAAACGGAGAAGACTATGCTATATCCCGATTGACAGACATGCGTCTGGAGAAATTTTCAAATTTTGTGCAAAATGGCTCTCTCGGAATTGGTCTTTTCATTTTTGAAATATATATACGGAGCCTATTTCCCATCGATCCATTGTGGTGACAGTCTCCGGTTGTGAATAGTATATCTAGCTATCATACCATTATCTTGAGACAGTATTTCCTCCCATTTTGTTCACGATACGTCATTTTTAGGGAACGAAAAACTCAAGCCGTATGGTTTTCCTATCCATAGAGCCATTAATGGTTTCAGTCGAAGAACCTTTTGGTTAGAAAAAGTATTTTGAACCTAATGTTTAGAACCCAAACTCACCTTCGGAATATCTCCTAGAAAATTTTAGAAACATACCAACCACAGTTGCACATTCATCAAGTTAGAACCTGACGGACAAATTCACCATTGACATGAAGAATTAATGTGGTGTAGTTACTATTTAAGAAAACTAACTCCACACAAGCCCCAGGAAAACTGCGAGATCCAGTTAACTCCACTTATTTATATTAACTAACCTTAAACTTTAACAGTTAAACACAATGAAACATCGTAATTTTCAAAACAACATTTTGAAAAGCACAGTTGGCTTCACAGTACTTCGATTAAGAAAAGGAAATATGAACAATACATAAAATGACAAGTAGTTGGCTCTATATCAGTTTTCTTAAAGCCCGTTTTCCATGATTATAGCTTTATGTGACTGCCTAGGCGAACACTCTTTCCGTTAAGAATATTTTCACTAAAAATATGGAAGAAAATTTCAACTAAATTTAACCCTTAGTCCTGCTTTATCGGCTGAGTTAAATTGTGTTGTTATTGTCCAAAAAAATAGTCTGATAATCATATGCCCTCAAGGGCGCATGGATATCGTGAATGACTATTTAGTTATCGTGAAGACTATGTTTTGAATATACCGAGTCTCCAAGTAAAAATTGTGTTTCATTTGTTGTTGTATGCGAACAATAGAGCGTGTCAAATAACAGATAATATACTGGTTAAAGTTGATATTTACTTCAGTTCTAAACTAGTAAAACTTTATTTTGGCAATTGTTTCGATGCTTGTGCTTGCATTATCAATGACTACCCTAACCGTTTCAAACTCGCAGAAGCTGGAAAACATTAAAGAGTTATTTTGAAAAATTAGAAGAAAAAAAAGAAAATTAGCAATTATTGAATTACTAAAGCTTGACAGCGCATGGACAAGGAGGGATTCCCGCGACCTCATCCACAAATCAAAAAAGGCTCTTTTAGTTTTCACGCCTTTTCAGTTTTCACGAGTCAGTTATCACAGTTGGAACAAAAGGTTTTTATTTCCATTCAAAGCATGAAATCAATATTCTGCTTTCAGAAAAGGTCACACTCGTTCGATCCACGGATGCTTGCGACGAAGTAGAGATAAAACAAAAACGGAAACGACGCAAAAAAAAAAACGATAAATTCAACGATATTTTTGTTGCCAATAATTTGCCCTGCAGAGCTAAATCCCATCTGTTTCTTTTTATTTTACGAAATTTATGTTTGACGTCAATGCGTTTCAATGCTTCTGTAAGATGGACACGTTTAGGAAAATCATTCATAATGTGATCATTATTTAACACTCCCCCCTCTGACGTAGATTTCAAATTTAATGATTGCAATTGACGTTGTACACCATCTATGGTGGCCCATCAACATAATTTGAAAATCGTTTATAACGAAAGAACAAGCGTGGAAAAAAATTGCCAAAAATTGTTTTTATCTAGTTTAGCCTTTTTGACGTGAATATCAACTTTAATCACTGTGATCTGTACAGTACACTATTTTTGGTAGCTCGTCAAAGATGTTCCGCGTTTTTTGGCGCACCCGCATATCTAAAAAATATTTGCTTTCATATTATAATGTTGCAACTCAAAGATCCCTCAGGACACTAAGGGTGTTAAGAAAATATTTCTGAATACAAAATAGCAAGCTAAATGAAGACATAGCAAGTACCAGATACAGCTAATCTTAAGCGTAAAAAACATCTGTTTCCTTAATCTATAGTTAACTTGAGGAAATCTCGCGGTTTTATCTTTCTCGGATAAATAACATGTTTAAAAATTGATCATAAATGTGTGTGTAGCAGGCAAAGTTTACACAGGTTTAATTCTGTCAGCAAATTATAACAGATTGGTTAGCATTTCCAAGAAAATTTGACATACGCAAAACATAAGCCTGGCATTTAAGAACAGAGCACATATTAAATAACTGAACATAATCTTATTACAAAGCTAAAGTTGCTTCAGGAAATTTTCAAAATATAAACATGAAAACATTCCTCAGCAAGCAAAAACAAATTGTACAAACTAGAAAATTGTGGAAAGAAAGTAAGAGTAATGCCACCAGGTAACATACATTACAGCGATCCCTTTCCAAGGAAAGAATAATTTGTTGAGAAAGTATAGAAAGAAACAGTAGCTAAGAAAGAAACAGTAACCAAGAAAAGAAATTCCAAGAAAGTATGCATTGAGCATTAACATAAAAATGAAACATCCCTTTCCAAGGAACGAATAATTTGTTGAGAAAGTATTAAAAGAAACAGTAACTAAGAAAGAAACAGTAACCAAGAAAAGAAATTCCAAGAAAGTATGCATTGAGCTTTAACATAAAAATGAAACATTGTCCAAGTTAAGAAACGCTTTTTAACATATAAAAATAAAGGTATTTTCCTAAGGTACGCAGCATCTTTGGAACCCTTGTATGTCATCGCATGACGAATACATCATTTTCAAAAGAGTTCAAATGAGCTCTTGATGTTTTATGTAAGGTTCATAAAGATTCAAAAAGCAAATTAAAACAGATTTAGAATAGCTTACTTGGCAATGGAGGTCTTTGTCTGGGTGGTGCCCTTTTTCTCTTTTCCTGCATCTCGCTCAAATTCTGCATTTTATATCAACACAGAAAAACAAACAGTAACAATGGCCAGCACACTTAATTATTTCCGATAGAAAATAAATTGAGACATCAATTGCAACGATCAGTCAAATGAATACAAAACAATGAAGTTGCGGCATGGAAAGAATCTCATTATTACCTGCATTATGGTTATCATTTAACGCTGAAATGAGGTGATAAACGTGTTTGTATGTTGCAAAAAACATATAAACGTTCAGTATCAAAAAATATATTTCAAAGACAACAATACATATAACGAAAAACGTAACAAAACCGTTTTTAATGAAACTGAGTTAGCCTAAAATCGTCGTTGATTAAAGTTACGAAGAGATGGCGACTGTGGGTGCAACCAATTTTCTGAACAATGTAATTTTGAGTAAAAAAAGGTAGCAGCCTGAAGTGTATAACAAATGGAAAGTGTAATTGCAACAGAGCATCAACAATCGCCTGTGTCCTAATTAAATTGTGTAAATCTTTCTTGATTGTGTAAGCTAGCTTGGATCGCTTCTTAATTTTCTGGAAACACTTTCTTCAATCAATGCTAGTTGAAATAACATCAAAAAGATCGTAAACAACAGAACTCACTGAGAGAAAGCTAACTTGCAAAGTGAAATTTTATTCAAAAAGTAGTACACAAATGGTATATGTAAGAACATCTCTAAGAGAACAAAACAAAGCAAACATAAACCTGGATAGTCAACGGATTACAATGATTCAACAACAGAACGACACAGTTATGCTTCTTGATCAATCAAATTTCCAATAATATCAAGAATCCGAAGCAAGAATAAAATTATTCAGTGAGCGATATTTGGAGCAAGTATTGAAGCGTTACGACGGTAACGTGAATATTTGCAAAAACTAGACCATCAATGAAACAGAAATTTAAATGAGCTAATTTTACACAATTAAAACTGCCTTTTCGGCAGGTGAAAAAAGATTTTGAAAGGCAAAAATATCCTACGAACGGCAGATGGTGTAAAACATTGTTAATTATTGATATTATGAAGTTAGAAACAAAAAGAAGTTCGCACTCAAATCAACAATAAAAACAGATAATAAAAAGACACAAATACAAATCGTCAATAATTTCAATATTGTTTGGTAAAATAATGACTTCTACCATTTCCTATTTCACATCAGAAAATAATGATAACTTTGTAAATTTTCCCCCACCTTATCATAATAAATTAAATAAAACATATATCGTATGTGCATTGTGACCATGTTGTCTTAAATTATCAAGATATATACCTCTTGCACTATGGAAAAATATTTTAAAAACTGTCATTAACTTACAGTATCATTGGAAAAAAATAATGATCTATGCCAACTTTTAACCTTGCACGAACCCTTTAATATTGTCACTTTCACTTTGTATGGGTTAATTTTGTTTATTTCAAATTATTATTATTAAAAATTTATCTGAAACCTGTATGTAATAAATTATGTTTGTTACATGTAGGGAATTTAAAATGAACAAACGGGAACTGAAACAATTTAGTTTAAAAAACTGACTGTGATATCGAAACCTTTTGGCAAAGCAATCTGATTGGCTGCTGAAAAATTAAGTTCTACCGGAAAAATTAGAGTTTGAACTTTAATTGAAGAATTGTTTCAAACAAAATAAATATGACCTGCTGAATTTGCCATGCAAAGATGATCCTCGTTCCTTATTAAAATTCGTTTAAAAAAAGGAAACGAGGTTGCAGAAAAATAAGCTGGGCACATGCTAAAATAAACAATCAGCAAGGATGTCAAAATAAGCGAGTTTAAATGCACATCAATGGAAATTCAAGCTCATTTGACTCAAAACTAATGCACGTACCATGGTAAGATTGCTTCATCATTTCCTTATCAGCTTTCTCTTGATCAGCTGTTATATGAAAGTCATCTCCAAATATGATCCCCTCACTCCTTCTGTTCATGTTCTGATTAGACCTTAACCGGACAATTGGCTTATCCACTTTGTTAATTCCAAGTAAATCCGCTGTTTCCATTTCTTTGGAAGTACCTTGACCACTCATGTTTTGTAGTGATAATCATCTAGAAACTAATTAAACAAGCCAGTTAAATTGCTTGCCTGTATTTGTCAAAGCTACAGATGCTAAAATATACATTTAAAAACTGAATAATTCTTATGGTCAGGAAACTAAGCATCAGAGATTCTCCACGATGGAATTGATTTTCAGAATTAATGAGACCCCGGATAAAACATATATACTAACTTAGTTAAAGGTTGGTCCAATGTTTGCGCAACCAAAAGTCTAATAAAACTTTAGAAAATACACAAGCTCCAACTTTCCTGCAAAATAATGCTTTATACAATACTGCCAAGTTTATATTGCTTTGTCAAAAATATTCAGTTCACAAAATCTTGCTCTTTGACAGGCAAACTCCCATTATGAGACCCAACATTCTAAAAATTAATGCATTTGATGTGAAAATGGTTTGATTGTTTATACGGTGTGTTGTTTTTGAACGGTGTGTTGTTGTTGTTTTATAGTAAAAAATTTGCAAATACCATTAACAACAGCCTAAACACAAATTGTAGTTTTATGAGATTTAGTCTATTTTAATTTTAACAGTTATTGATGAAAATAAAAGGTATAAATATTCAAAGAACTTTGAAAGCCCTTTATAAATATTATCTATCGTTTCTGGGACATTATCTTGGTTTGCTGAAAACGACGAAGGTCATTAATTATTTGCAAATGGTGCTGTGGCCTATAGGGCATCATGACATTGGGAATTGAAAGCTGATTTTTTACCGTTCACGGTGTTGGTAATGATAATTATGTTAGATTATATTTATAGTTAGAAAGATTACTTACTTCAGCACAAATTAAGTTTTTGTTTTTTAATTTTCATACAAGATTGCACTCAACCTTGTGTAAAAGGAGGCAAATTTAAATAAACGGAGAGTTTTTATCCTCATTGCTTGGTAGAGTGGGATAAACTTGACCCAGAACTTATACTTTCCTCTTCTATGAGCATCTTCAAAAATAAATTATTGTCAATTATCCGCCCTCCTCCAAAACCAATTTATGGTATCCATGACCCAAAATGTTTAGCTATTCTGACCCAACTTCGTGTTGGATTGATTATGTTGAGCCTTTATACATTTAGACAGTATTTGTAGTAGATAGTATAAATGTGTTATGCCCAAAAATGATGGTATCGAGGATACAGAACACTATTTTTTGCTCTGCCATGCTTATGATGTTCAGAAATACAGTTTTCTCGGGAATATAAATGATATCTGAAGACCTCACGACCTATTAAACCTTTCCAATAGTAAACTTATCGAAATTATACTATATGGCCATGAGAAATTGTCATTCAGTTCGAGCACAAATATCCTAAAGGCTACATAAAAATTCATTTTTTCAGTAATCCATTAATTTTCTTTCCTCCTAGCATATTTTTGAAACATTTCTTTTTGTCGGTTTTTGATTAGATTGTGCGTTGTATTTATAGTTACAAACTTGTAATTTTATTGTTCTATGTTTTATGTTAGGCCACAGAGTTGGCATGTCTCAATAGAGAGGTATCGTTCTTGGAACCTCTGTTTGTTTGTAAATTTTTAGATTGAATATATAAAAAAAATATATCAGAATAGGGTGGAGGAAATGCTGAGGCTGTCAAATTGGCAATTGACAATATCTTCGGCCAAAAAGGGCAACTACCAATGAAGGATTATAGGACAAAACTGGTGGCAATAACTGCTGACGGAGCTGCTGTTAACACAGAACATACATCATGCGTGATGACTCGGCTAGGTGAAGAAAGAGAATAGATTCACTGCAAAAACCATTGTGTTGAGCTGGCTGTCAAAGGTGCATTCAAGAAATCACATTTCCAAAAATCGACGATTTCTACCAAGCAAATTTCAATCTCTTGAAAGCATCTGTTAAAATCAAAACAGTAGTAGAGAGCTTTGTCGAAACCCTTGGTATGCACCCATACACACTGCACACACTCAAGGGAACACGGTTTGTGGGACACCGCTGTGCTGCCTTCAAGAAACTTTTAGATATGTGGTCTGCGTTCGATTCTGGTTATGAGAATGTTATAGCTGATCAGAACACAATAGAAAGCACAAGAGCAGAGGTCAGAGGACTTCTGGCAAAGTTTCGTAGCAACAAATACTTAATGCTGACATGCAATTACTTGGAACTTCTGTAAAAGACAAAGATTTGCTCGTAGGTTTTCGAGGGACAAGGACTGCTTCCGTTCGAAATTTGGACATGTGCGAGTGAAACCATTGACGAGTTAACATAGCTAGAGGAAGAAGAAGGGGTTCAAAGCAATTTGCGCCGCCTCACAATGGTTACTGTAAATGGCAAAATGCACTTGGAAGGCGAAATTACAAGGAAGAACGACAAGTTAAGAAAAGGAGAAAACCTAGATCCTATCGTTATTTGCTTTAATCATGTTGCTGTTCACTTAGATGTATTACTTAATTTCGTAATTACCAAATTTAGGCCTAAAGTAAAATGATGTCCATTTAAAAATTGCCGAAATGATTAAGATTTTACCGTAATTTGTGCAACTTTGGGATTTTGCAATGACAATCGACATCTCACTCCATTGGTTTTACAACTTTTGTACTTTACTGCCTTTTCTCTTAGTTAATTCTTCTAATTCCCTTCCCCTGTTAATTAAATATATAAAGTATTTTCAACCCACCCCGCTCATATAAAGACGTCCAAACCTCCTCGCCCTTTCGGCTCTCACAAAGGGTCGTTACTTAATTTTTGAGAAGCCCTGCATTTTAGTTCTTGGCAGGAAGCTTTAGTGCAGGTATTTTTAGTTAACATCTGTGACAACGGAAAATAACTGCTTTTAAATGATTTTTGTGTCAATATGGAATTATCAGAAATAAACCTTCTAACCACTTCAAGCCGACCAGTTTATCATTCGAAAATACTCGGCTCTCCAAAAAATAAAAACAAGACACTGGAATTATTAATCACTGTGACCAAAAACTTCTTGCATTTCACGACTTTTGCTCATTTGACAGGCAAAGAAAGACGTACTGAAAAAGCGTGGAACTGTTGCAAAAACTTTCATTCCAGCAATCAAACCCCACTTAGTGCTATAATGAAGGGATCTATCAGTCAGTGAAGTAGTGGTTCGACCCACAATTCTGGAAAAAAGATAGAGAAAATACCGAAAGGAATTTCAAATGTTTTTCTTTCGCTTAAGAAAAGATTTCAAAGGAATGGGAGATGTCAAGCCATTTGACATTTGAGAGATGTCAAGCTAAACCTGGCAGGAATGGAAGTAAGACAGTTGTAGGGCAACATTGTCTGATATAAAGCAGAATCATTTCCTAATCTATGCATCCTAGCAGAGCTAATGATTTCCATACCGGGGTCGAATTCATCTATGGAGCGGACATTTTGCATTTTGTGGATGTTGCTGTCAGACAGGAGGCTGAACACCTCTTGCACGTTGATGGAAATGCGGCTGTGCAAATCATGTAACGATGACAACTGTAATGGTCTGGGAAGAGCCAATATCATTGAACCGGCAACAAAGATTTATCTATCGAAGAACAGTAAACAGAAAACGGAAAATGGACAACAACGTGCAGATACAGAGCGAAAAAAAAACTTGACAAAGTAATGCCAAGAGACGAAGAACAAGAATGGTAATTTGACGTTAATACCGGCATTGACATTAACAGGAACAGTAAAAGTGACGACAGCGACATGTTTGACGATTGTCTGTAATATGATATGAAGATAGTTAACCTCAAAACTTTCAATCGGTTGAGTCAGGAATCCTGTATTCAATTTAAAGCCCATCTCCAATTAATTCGCAATTCGCATGCGATCTTTTGTTTCAAAGGCACATGCGAACGTTCGGAAATCGCATGCGAACGTTTGCATCCGAATTTGACGCGTTCGGAAGTTTTGATTTTTTGCGAACCAAAAACTCCCGGATAAAATTGTGTGGAACATGAGTCACTCCTCGTATCAAAAGAAAAACGCATAGGAAGCGGCGTGGCTGAGAAATTTAAAAGTTGCTCAAAAGCCTTGGAGACATACAGAAATATCTGAAAAACTTTCATGGTCTCTGAGTTCCATTTCCCGCACAAGATTAAAATATTCTCGTTTTTCTTGTCGTTTCTGGAGAATTGGTCGAACCCAAAATCTTTTTTCTAAACTTAGCTTGCTTTCGCTGTTGTCTTCTGCAAAAAATCTACAGAAGCAAGTCTTCTTCAACGATCAACAAATGCAGCAGCCATCTTCAATTCAAAAATAAAAAAATCTAAAAAGTGCGCCAAGTTGTGTGGGAATTCGCGCCAAATATACACACCTATTTTCAACTGGTTACTTTTAACAATGAAATTCGTCCGAACATTTTCAAGTTTGTATCAGGATCGGCGAAGGCAGATCGCATACGAACTGCGATCGCATGCGAATTGCGAATTAAGTGGAGATGCAACAAAGCTGTTTCCCATTGGCTAACAGTTATTTTCGTCCTAAATTGTATCGCATGCCATCGCACGCCTAAAATCCTTAAGGCGTGTTGATCGTTGCACGCCACTGATCCAAGGTGAAATTTCACTCAAGTAAACTTTTAAAAGATTAAATCCATCATTTAATCAACAATTGTTATTTGTAAGTTAATTTCTGTCTTTGTTATTGAAAAACATATTCTTATTTTTTCTTTCATTCTTTTAATGAATGATGAATAACAATTGTTGATTAAATGATGGATTTAACAAGCTCTAGGAAACTCGCATTGTTTACGTTTGGAAGAATTTTTACCTAGTTACAGATGAAGATTTAAATATTAAGCAAATTAACTGGCATGAAATTTATGAGAGAAGTTCATTTCAAATCATTATTTAGATTATCAGACATACAATTTGAAGTACTTAATATAATAATACAATACACTAATACAATAAATAACAACACAAAAAAAATTATAGTAACACAATACCAGAAGTAATATTGATCTCTTTGTAGGGAATCATTTAAGGCAGGGGCTCCCTAAGTAGAAACGTTAACGAGAAGAGAGCCTTCAAGTTCAGAAGAGAGTCCTCAGTCTTCAAGTTTTCAATAAAATAATTTTGAAAATGAGTTAATTTCTAAGCAAGAGAAAATTTTGGTAATGGTATTTACTGCAGATACTTTTTGAGATTCGTTTTAAATATTAACTTTGAGTATGAAATTCTAATTATGATGGGTAAATCATTGCACATTTTGGCACCAAGATAGCAAATTGAATTCAAACCATACAGAAGACTAATTTCAAGGGTACAAAATAAATCACCACGGGTTTGATTTCCTGGTTGAGTAGCGATGTACTTTGGAATAGAAATTGAAACAGTTGTGAAAGCGAAAATGAAGGTGAAGTTTTATTAACAGAATTGTGTAAAAAAGCTTAGAAGTAAAGATGAAAGATATCAGGAAGTCTGAAAAGTTTAAGATCTTTGAAAATAGGGAAAGAAGTGGAAAGTAGGGTTTGAAAAGAAATGGTTCTGGCAGATCTTTCTTGAATATTTAAAAAAGGGTCAATGAAAGTGCAGAGGTTTGACCCCAAACATTTATTTCATACTTAAACCTAGCCATTTCCTTACAGATTTGAGTTCTTTAATGTTCTGCTTAGATTTGATAAATTATTAGATTCACAATAAATATGAGTAAACAGATAAAAGTGTTAGCCATTGGTTGCCATATTAAAGAACAGCATGGAATGCAGACCAAGAATTTTCACAAGCAGAATTTTCACAAGGGAAAACAGATTGTCTCTTTATGAAATGCTGTTTATAAAAGATTTGAAGCCAAAATTGAACAAGCAGTCAGATTCTATTGCTGCAAAATTGTTCACTGTCTTTTTGGCACTAAAATTCTCACCTTGTGGTAAAAAATATCTCTATTGTTTATTTTTCTATCAGGTGTCCCAAAAAAAAGGTAAAAAGTTTATTTGGTTAAGAAAAAGTGAGTAAATGGCAATTAGAAAGAGAACACTGTTTTGCAAAGGAACAAAATTGGCCAATAAAAAACATTTGAGGTTAATCGGTTCATTTGTTCCGAAGTTATTAGCAATTTAGTTGAAAATATTTAAAACGAAAGAATTCTCAAAATGTTGATCAATATCTTAACTTCACTTCAATTGCAACGAAAGTGATATTGTCAAGGGGCATCAATTAAAAATATTGCAGAATTAATTCTTGAAAAACTTGCACAATTATTTCTAAAAAAAATCTTGTAGTTACCTCTCAAAAACAATTTGCAAAATTAGTTTTAAATTAACAATTGCAGCAAAGCTAAAATGTTGACCATGCATGATCGAATTTTTGGCTCGATTTTGACTTGTTTTTCAATCAATTTTTCAACAAATTACAACTGCGGAACAAATGAACCGATTAACATCAAATATCTTTTATTGACCAATTTTGTTCCTTTGCAATACAGTGTTCTCTTAAAAAACCAATGTAAGGTTCTTTGGGGCAACTGGTTAAAAGTACAAAAAAATCAAGTGTTTCAGATCATTTTCAAGAAAATATTGTCCAACTTAATGCATATAAATGAAAGCAAACCGTCTCCGTGATTTCTTTATGAGGAGAAGTAATGATAAATTATTAAAGAATTTACTTTATTGTTCATGTCTCTGGCATATTTTTTATGCCAGTCACTTGGGTTTTGTGCGAGGCTCTATCTATTATGTATCTTTATTAAGTATCAACATAGTGGTGCCTCAGATCTGGAAAACATGTAGCTTACGACATAGATCTTTGGCATGGAACAAGGACCTAAACAATGGGAGAACAATAGGTTTATTGTTTACAAAGAATTGGTGTGGCATAAAATTTTGGTGTGGTGTAAACAAACTTTCCACCTTGGCCTCAGAGGTACTTTTAGCTTCAATTTACTTTTAGGATTTTCATGTTTACTAAGAAAAACAAGTCAAAATTCGATCACAATTCTTTTGAATTTCTGCTTTTGAGCCCTGGTCCCAGCCCCAGCATTCCCACTTTCTGCATTCCCAAATATCACAGTCAGACCACAAGGACTGAGCCAGAAAAATAATTTTTCCTAAATTTTAGTACCACCACACCTGGGCTGTCAGTAGAACCTTGCCCTGATTGAGGTAAATTTCCTCTGATTGAGGCAATATATATTACTTTCAATGTTTACATTTTCGGGCAGGCAAAACAACCAGGCATCCTTTATTTTGTAAACAAAAGCATTCATTAAAATTATGAAAAGGTGTGAATTTTTTATTGTCGCATTGTTTTGCATCACAAAAAAATCTCATTTGCCTGTTAGAAAATGTAAACATTGAAAGTGGTCTATAGTCTACCTGTAGCTCCTTGGTTATATTGACAGTGAAATGGGAATAAAATTAAGTAAAATTTCGATTAATAAAGCTCTAAAATGTTTACTGTCATATATAGACACCAATGAAGTTATACCATTTCTTGGCAGAACAGCAACGGAATATCGTCCTAAAAAAAGCCAGGTTCGTTGGGTGTGCCTAATTAATAATTCTTCTTCGAGTTCTTGTGTGGCAGTGTGGGGTACTTTTTATTAAAATCTATTGTTTATGTCGGAACTTCAACCACGGCGATTATTCTTCTGATAAAGTGTGTCTGCTTTGAAACAGTATCTGACTGTTTGAGTCATTTTAAGAACGACAATGTCGGAACTTTAACAACATCGTATTATTAAAAAAGTGCGATTGTGTGTAGGCCTAAAATAACAGACTCACTACAAGCTTCCTTCGTAGCTGTCTGGAAAAACGCTGATCATAAATGTAAATTTCTATTTTCTGGTCAGTTTGGTTAAACATTTGCTATGAATAAGCATTAAATTAAAAATGATTCACCACATTTTCTCTCGATTCACGACAATTTCTTCAACTGCTTGTTTTTGTGGGCTATTTCCAACGGAAAAAACTACTTCACTGCATTCCAGCTTCACTGACGACAAGCTGAAACGCGGAACGTAAAAACAGAAGGAAAACAATGAAGAATATCTAACTTTTAGTCGCTTTCCAAAGTCTGCTAAAGCGCTCCCGTGAATTTTTTCTGTTAATTATACTTTCTATACATCAATCGAAAGCTTTTTTCATGCTGAAAACGAATCCGAATGTTCCCACTTTGTATTTTGACTTTTTAAAAAGTTACGTCATCATGACGTCATCAAAATTTACTTTTCTAATATATCATAATTCAATCACGCTATCGCACCCATATAGCACCAAAACTTTGTTTTATACAACTCAGAGGTATAAAATGCAATTTTCAATCTTAAAATAGTTATTGTCAATCCATGACAAGCTAATAAAATGAACTTTTATGTTTAACGATAGTCATCATATCTAATTAAATTAACACAACACATATGAACTTTGTTTCATACTACTGCACACAATAAATTGCAGTTTCAGATTTTTCGAACATATTTCCCTAAACTTGTGACGTCACTAAATGAAGTAACGTTATTCTTCAAACAATATTTTTGAACTAAATACCGTAATCGTTCGAATAAGCGCCCCTCCCCCCTTTTAAGAAAATAATTTTATAAGCGCCCCTCTCAAAATTCACGGAGAAAATCGATTAAAAAATTCAATATCTTGAATGGAGGGAAGGGAACACCTTGGAAAAGAAAGAATAACACTTTTTATTATTTAAATATTTTATAAGCGCCCCTTTCAAATAAGCGCTCATCTCGAATAAGCGCCCACTTAAAAGCAGAAAAATTAAATAAGCACCCGGGCGCTTAATCAAACAATTACGGTATGTCAAAATTTCCATGTGATCAAATGCTGGTTTCCATGTGATCAAATGCTGGTTTCCATGTGATCAAATGCTGGTTTCCATGTGGTCGAATGATGTAGCTCAATGGCTCTATTCCTATCATATTTAAATTTAGTACAGTCCCCACGAATAATAAACAAACATATAAGAAACTTCAGACTGATTCTTTAAAGAAAACAATATGTAAAGCAGCAGCTTTCATGACTTTCCTTATTATGATGACAATGCTGAAGCAAAAAAAGAGAGAGAGAGAGCTGCAGTTTTGTGAAACAGCTTTTATTATCTCATGATAACTTTTTCCAGATTTACAGCCACTTTCAGGTAAGTCTCCGGTTTTACACCACGTAGAATCGGTCATTTCTTATTTGTTTTAATAAATTGATAATCCAGTCGTTTTCCTCATCAAACACAAAACCGTATAGTAAGGGAAAATTGTTATGATTCCGTGACCAAATCGTTCAGACAAAGTCTGAATGGTTTTTTTGTTTGACTGTACCATGTAGAACAAAAACCTAATGGAGGTCCCTCACGATTATATTGACATTTCTCGCCAGGGGGCAAAACATAATGAAGTTCACCGACGAATTCAGAATTTCTAGTCTAAGTAAGTTGTGGACCAATTTTCTGTTCATGTCATATGTGAGATAATAAATATGAATAGATAATAAATACAATAAATAATAAATATGAATATAAACTGAAATTTTGTTGAAATTGATGCTTGGCCTAAAAATATATATTTTTGGCATCAATTTTCAACTTCAACATGAATTTATCAAAGTTACAAAACTTGTTTTATGAATTTTATGAACATTGAGAATTTTATGGTAGATACAATTATTACGTTTTGTTTGTTTATTTTTTTTATTTTGTTTTTATTTTTTTTATTTCAAGACATTTAATAATCAGCACAATATTAAAGTAGATACTTGTGGTTTCATGTATATAAATAAAAATAAAAAGTAAAAAAATAAAAAATAAACAATTAAAATTATAAAAAAAAGTTCTCATTACATAGCCCTGTTATTGGATTAAATTAAATTTGTAAAATTATAAAAATGTTATGTACATGAAGATTTTTATAATATTAATTAAAAAACAATATGGATATGGACAAAATTGTAAATTTAATTGCAAATAGTTTGAACAAATGCTACAAATGGGCGACATTAATCACCACAACAAGGGATGGGCGTTTGTAGTAGAAAAAGGGTGTGGTTCTGAAAAACATTTTGGCTCTCATCTGCAGCAGCTCCGCCGTAAACCGTTCTGGATGGAGCTCTGCTGCAATTGCATCTTAGTGAGAAACTTTTATTTTTATCTGAATCCGCCCCTGTATTCATGGAAGGATCCCTTCTTATCTATGTCAAACAACCTTTTATCGCATCAATCAAATTGCTAAAACAAGTTATTTAAAACTGCCGTAAACAATGACAAGAATCAAAAAATTTAAAAAAAGTCATGGTGCAATTTTATCGAATGGCCTTCTTAGAATTTTGACGGTAACAGCACTCCATAACTATCAAACATACAATACAACTATGTTAAATAATTTGTCATATATTAAAAAGTTTTACTGTTGAACAATCAACTAGTCTCTTCATTTTTTGTAAACGACGATTTTCGGAGTTAATCCTTAGGCGTTAATACTTTTTAGGAGATTTCAGCCAGAAGATGTTCTAATTGTGTTCTTGTGTAATCTGAAGTTCGAATGTAGCAAGAGAATAATCTTGCGAAATGAGATAACAATGTTTCGTGTCTTTTCAGTCATTTAGCTTCAGGCGTGCTCTTGCTATGTTCTTAAATTTAGACCTCATCTCATCCTGGACGTTTTATTAAGAAAGTTTCTTACAAAAAAGAGTGTGTGAGGCAAATGAAGGAAAGTATCGTTCAAAATGTGGTTTATTATATGTCATCGCTACAAGAGTGTTTCGTTCTTAAAAAACTTTTTGAGCAAGCTTCTGTAGATTGAATTCTTCTTGAGGAGTATAGCATATTGCTTTTTTGAATGTCGCCATACTTTGAGTAGTACTCTCGTTCATTAATAGATTTTGTACTGATCAACATTTTGAAAATTATCACTGATATAAGGCCTCGTCCGTATATAAGCTCCCATGCATTTGCCCACTTATATTAGTTCAGTACATATAATCAGAGGTTTACGGTTTTAAACCAAAACTTCAAAATTAATATATAGTCCATTTAAAAATTTTCTACAGAAATAATTAACATTTATTTGCAAAAAAAATTAACTGTCAGTCAGAACACAACTAATTTAAAAAGAAGATATGAAAAATTTCAACATTTTATACCAAAATTGATAATTATCTAGAAAAGAAGTTGCTTCAAAAGCTTTCAAAAAATTCACAAGTAAGAACCGAATATCGCCGCGTATATTGTTGGCGTGAAAAATAATGCAAAAATTGACCCCCTAGACTTATGCAAGCAACAAGATTGTATGGTAAACGGATGTCTTTTTCTTGAAATTTCTAAATTTCATATTTCTTTTTGTGTCGACACATACGCTAGTCATGTGACAAAACCAACGTTTCTACGTTAAAGTCTTAATGTGGCCCCTCGACTCATAGCCTCCCAGGTCGCCGTGGGTATACACGTGGAATTACAGGAATTTTAAAACATTTTCAGCTGCAATGTAACCCAGTGTTTACATCACAACCAGCCTAAGTTTAGGCCACATAAAAAATCACCTCATGAAATTCATTCACCTCTGAAATAATTTAACTTTCACAACTAACAAACAGCGTGGATATTTAAAAACATTCGAGACCTTATGCAACTGGTGTGGCGATTATCCATTGTTCTCGCGAACTGATTGTAATTTGCTTGTTCATGATTAGATAGTTGGCTGAGCAACGTCAATCACAAACGTCAATCAAGAGATACACCGGCGGCAACAGAACGTTCATCTCAATCATTCTAAAATTTAACGAAAACTAATTTTAAAATATCAAGCAAATGCAGCGAAGATGAAACTTGAAAGAGCTGTTGGATTGCTTCTTGCCGTTTTGTTTCTCTTAGACATCACATGTAAGTGCTTTCTCATTCAAAATTAATTTAATTTTAGATATATCCTTTCCAACAATCAAGAGTTGAGTATTCAGCATCATATTGTACTGATCGATGTATTTAAGTTATTAAAAAAACCAACAGAGGATACATTGAACAAACAAACGGGGCTTTGATAAAATCAACCAATCATCTAATCGTCTCTTCGTTCTTATCGTCGAAATAATTCAATAAGCACAGTTCTCAATATATCATATACAGGATAACATAAATTTTCATCAAAACAGATCCTAAGAAATGAGAGCATTTGAATACTCCAAAAGGGGGCCCTACTGCAAACGTTGCACTCGCGTATTGCCCAATTCAATTGTTATCAAGTATATCAAAAACGCGACCAAAATTCGTCTTAGATTCAAACGTTAAACTTTGCTTGGATTTAGCCATCCTGTTAGTTTTGAAATGATCTAACAGAGCATCACTAACTTTTGTCAAGTTAACTTGACGCAAGGAAGCAAACGATGGATTTAACATGAATTTATTACGAATTTAATTGATATTAATTGAATTTAATTAAATACAAGTGCGACCTTCGGTGTATAGCAGAAAAAATTATTTAACTTCAAGGCTTTATCGGAATTATAAACATTATGTTAGGTGTACCACAAGGATGTAACCTAGAAACTTAATTTTTGCAGCTGGTGTCAGGAAACATGGACTAAGCAAGCTGATCAAAAAAGTAAGTTAGTCTTGAGTAAAAGCCTGATGCTAGTCTTGATATTCATGTAACCCTTTTATCCACAGGAAAACATCCATATAGCCAATTTCTAAACAATGTAAAACGGGGTGTATCCAGACATAATTTTCCTGTCATTTCAGATATTTTTACATTATCGATTTTTGCCATGTGCAACCCCCTGCAAAATAACAAGTTGCACACAATTGGTCTTTTAATGGCGTAAACGCTGCAATAATACAAAATTAGTAGACCAATTACACCAGCCATCACCTTCAACTCCCTTCCACTGACAGCGTGGTAATGAGTGTATGGGGTAGCGGCTGAGAGAATCGAGACTAGGGTAACAAGTCTACAAAGGAAGAGCGCCTTCAGCCCTGAAAACGATGCTGTTAAATACAGAGTGAGGGAGCGGTCATGAAGAATCGCGAATGGGATGGAAGAGAAATTGGTTCAATATAACAAATTTTCAAGACTTCTATCTGCCAAATAAGTTAAAGACCTGCTCTTCTAATCTAAGCTGATCTTGGGTAATTTAAGCTAGCTTAAGCCAATCTAAGCTAATCTAAGTCAATCCAACTGAACTAAAAACAAGTCAATTAAAAATTTTGAGAAATCAGTTGACACATTATAATCTCATTTATATGACAAAAATATATTTCCTTTCTCCGCACAGGCCAGAAAAAATGCTGTCTCACAATCACATCGACACGTAGTGTCAAAGAAAAAAGATACGGAGGAAGGAGAAGGTAAATAATTGTTTTCATACATCAAAAGTATTTGCTTAAATGTCATCATCTTTGGCAACAGCCATCTATGTGCTAACCCGTACTCTGCCGTTACCAGACATACTCTAGCCCAAACTCTGGGATACGCTAACACATCTAACTAACCCAGAAATATTCCAACCAAATCCTTATTTTAACCAAAAAAGCGTTTCCAAAAACAATTAAAAATCGGTCCTTTGAAAATTGAAAAATGATAATGAAAATAGGTTCTTTGAAAGTATGGAAACATCATCAGCCGTAAAAATATGTATGTCCAAACCTTTGACTGCATTTCAATTTTTAAATAAACAAAGTTTCCAAAAAGATTTTTCGAGGAAACAACAAGCAGCTTGCAGAAAATCCGCTCAAAGTGATCGCCCGAAATTATAACGTGACTTGATCAACAAAGCACGGTTGGTTAGCTATTTGCAGGCTGTCCAGACCTCTGACAATCGTCACGTGGTTATTCGAATGTTGTGGTTATTCGAATGTTGTGGTTCGAAATTGTTTCCCTTTGTTTCTCTGCTACATCTTGCTCCCAGTCTTTTTCGTTTCGTTAATCAGTAGACAAGTTAAACAAAATAAAAGATGTTTCTCTGCGGAGGACAATACCCTGCAGAGGAGCTCTATACTACATCTGATAGCATTTCAATCAACTAGAGACTCGTGACATTACTGTTAAATTTTGGACTTAATTTTGCCTGTTTGGTCGGGAAATCTAGGGCACCAATCAAAACGCAGTACTTTATCTTGTTGCTATGACTTCAGGAAATGTCTGATTATGAAGTATAACAAAAAACAGACTTCAAAACCTTGAATTCGAAAATCAAAGTGGAAGCTTCGAAAATCCAATTCGAGGCTTCAAAAAGTAGGTCCAACATTTGGCTATCTATTTCACATTTTCAATCTATTTCAAATTGTTTATCTATTCAAAATTGTTTATCTATTTCAGAAGAAAGTGACAACAAAGATTGTGCAAAAGAATGTAACAAATCAAAGAAACCGATGATACCAGTTGTTGTACCGTCAATCATGATAGCAAACGTGCCAGTTCCAGAAGATATGAAGAAAGCAAAAGAAAAACACGAAAAAGAAGAGGAAGAAGAAGGTTTAGAAACGGGTCACAAAAAACCTCATCATAAACAATCAAAGAAAAAAGAGGAAGAGAAAGAGAAAGAGAAAGAGAAAGAGAAAGAGAAAGAGAAAGAAAAAGAAGAGGAAGAAAAAGAAGAAGAAGAGAAAGAAAAAGAGGAACAAGAAAAAGAGGAAGAAGAGAAATTGAAAGAAACAGAAAAAGAAGAGGAAGAAAAAGAGAAGGAAGAGGAAAAGGAAGAAGAACAAACTAATGAATCAAACCCTTCAAAAACACCTGCAAAACCAACGAAACCACAAGTAGCACTTGGAGTTCCAATGGTGCACGGTAAAAACGGTGAGTTTTTCAAACATAAATTAGCTCGTTTTCGCAAAAAAATACATGTTCATCCGACAGAAAAAGGCTGAAAACAGCCTCAAATATGACATTCAATGTCCCTCCAAACGTCAATGGATTGAGATTAATTTGCAAAAATAAAATTTAGAAAAAGTTCAAAATCGGAGCGCGTAATTCATCATGACCTAAACCGGTCAATACGGTCAACCGGTCAATACCTAAACCGGTTAACTCGAACAATTTGGTTGGATCAAACAGATATGATCAACCAGTCAAAGCTTTGCAGACTTTAGTATCTACCAAATAATTTAAATATTACAAATAAACAAACAAAAAATATTTTAATATTAGTTTTCGACAGTGGACTCATAAACACCCCCTATAAAAAGCCTTTCTCGATTAAACGTCTCCTCCTAAAAAATATTCACATCTAAAAGTTGAAATACGACACTTTAGAAGAATTTTGCGAAAGAAAAATGCACGGACTTTGAGAAACTCATTCCACTGCAATTTAGAATATTTACTCTCTATAAAACTTACTGCTTTTCGCCAATTCACCTTCGGATTTATTTCTGCCAAATAGGCCAATCCTAAGTAAGTAAGTAAGTTTTATTCGCCACAGAATTAAAAGTTTACAATTTAAAATATAAATAAAAGGATAAAATGTTACACAAATTCGTAAAGTAAAAGAAATCAATAAGAAACAAATACATAAAAACAAATTTAAAAACACACACCCCTAAACTAGAGTGGCAGGGATAGCACTAAAAGATTGAGAAGATCTTGATTCCATAATAGATGAAACTCTACATGGTTTCTTCATTAAAATATTTGATATGGTATTTGATACATTTTTCAGCTTTAGATAGGTATATATATTTCTTAGTTTTATCAGTTTCACACATGTATTGTATGCATGTAGATAAACACAGAAACACCAAAAAGGGTTATTTCACCGGTGCAAATCCTTATCATAAAAAATTTAGCAAGTGACTTAGGTGTGTTTAATTGGTGATTGTGACTAACTGCATGGATGTCCCATTCTGTAACTTTCAGGAATGATGCAGTAAAGCTTGTTCTAACATTCTGGAATTTTTCGTTTTGTTTTTCCAATTGCATATTGATAGGACAAATATAACCAGAGTTAGGAAATTTAGAGGTTAGCGGAGCGGCCGCAAAAGGCAAAACATTGATTGGCCGTAATTAAGAGGTTATAAGACTTTTCTGAAAAAAAATTTGTTTCATGCAAATAGCATTCATAGTTGAAGCCATGTGAAGACTTTGGAAGAAATCTACAACATTGAAGTCAAAAATTGTATTTTTTTGGCCCCATTTGACATGGAATGTCCCTTGTATAATGTTGTTTTTGTGTCTTTTCTGTAAATGCGGAATAACTTCAAGATGGAATAAACCTTTGTAACTTTACACTGACCCAATTGTGTCATTAAATATGGTTAGAATTCAAATGAATACAGAATTTGCTACCTTGGTGCCAACATTAGAAATTCCTCCTTACCTAAGTTTTCATAAAAAAATAACCTAAAAAGCATCTGCAATAATCATAATAGAAAACTAGATTTATTTGAATATCAGGCAACAAAGGACAGTGAACTTCAACTACCAAGTGCGCAAAAAAACGGAACAAACAATTTTGAGGAACTACCAAAAATCATGAACTGCAAAGATTACAATGATTGAAGTTTGATATTCATGTCAAAATGACCAAACTAGTTAAAACAATTTTTAAAAACAAAGTAATGAGTATCTGTTTAATTGTTGAATTAAAATTACATTCAAGTGTTCATTGTGACTTGCTCTCAATGGATGTCTAAACTATGGTAGCCCCCTTTTGGCCTGTTCACAGCTTTGGCTAGAAATGTCAGCTACTTTTATTTTATTAAGAATGAGGCTGGAATTTAAACATCAGTTCTTGGTGTTCATGTTGTGTGTCTTAGGTTTTTCTGGCTCTATGCCATATTTATGTGGCCTATATTATCAGCAGTTGGTTTTAATTGCTCTCTTGTTTCACATACCTTATTGGGAATTTGCAAATACTCCTAAATAGGTGTGTTCCTCCCAAAATTATTCACTTTACACACTTTAAATTTATCTGATTTCCTCTCCCTCCTAACCCCTTTAATTTTTTAGTAATATATATTATGTGTGTACTATATTTCTATTTGGGTGTTATACATTTCATTCACTTTTATTTTATTTTAATTTCATTTTCCAACTGTATTTTGTAGTTATTGTATTTTGCTTATCCATGACAATTTTGCCTAAACCTGTGTTTGCTTGAGTTTATTGTTTAGATAATTTTTTTGCGTTATGTGTTTCCTTTGGCCTAGACAGCAACGTTTTTGGAGTGCAGTTTAGTTAGAGGAAAAGCAACAAAAATAAGTTATTTTAAGTGTCTTATGTTAATTTAATGTAATTTTAATTTGACAAAACAATCAAACTTGCTACTTGTGATTTATTCAGTTTTTACTGAATGAATATAATTGCATTTTCGTATCGTGTGATTATCTGGCAAAATTATGTTACAAACAAGGACATTTTGCTGCCACAATTTTTTGGGGAACAAAAGATAAAACTTGAAGGCTTACACTTTACATCAACTGGATCCAAGAATTTTACTTACTGACTAAAGAACATTTGTTGCAAAACGCGAGGGTGGTCAGGCTTGAGAAAGAACAACCCATCCAGGGTGTAAAATAAAAAAAGTTCACAAGCAAATATACATCTAAGGTATGTTCATATAAACAAAAACTAAGAAATGGCCATGGTGGGTACTGGCCATGGTTAGCTTTTTTTGGCTAGAGCTCTAAAATTAATAAAAAAAAGTTGCCAAACATCCTGGCCAAAGTAAAGTCCCAGCCAGCCTTCCTCCATATCAAGACAAGACCAGACCCTTAATTCAACAAAACAGATAAAGGACAAAGTTGACTTGTTTCATTTTCTCAAATGTTTTGGATTTAAATTCTTTTCTTTATCAAAAAAATTATAAATTGCATCCTTTCTTCCAAAAAGGCGTATTATAGATCATATATGGACCTCCTTTTCTGATTCACTCAAATCAAAGGAAATACTTCCGAAAGCTGACGTGTTTTCATTTTCACCACGACGAAGGTTTCGTGGGTGTGACGAAGGCATGTTGTTTTGTTATGTTGCTTTTCTGGTCTGGATGCAGCCCCCAGGCGCCATATACAAACATGGGCTTTAAAAGCAACACGCATAATTTTATTGAATTTAGATCTTATGAATTTAGAACTTACACTGCTCAACAGTTTGCATCGCTCAGATTCAGACATCTCATCGGTAGTAACTAAACTGCGCCGCATATTGGTATATGATTTGATATGGCAGATTCAGGGTTGTGCTGCTGCGCCGTCGTGCGTGAAAGAATGAGATTAGATATCTGCACCCACATTTAAAAAATAGCTGATACAATATACATTCGACATAACTGGAATAAAAATACGACGTTTTCGGGGGGCGAGGGCAGGGCGGGCAAAATTCACCCACAACATAAATATTGCCGGGTAAAAGGTTAGGAGGTAGAGTAGATAGCGTTTGAATGAACACCATGAAGACATGGCCATGATGACGGGAGATAATTTTTCCTTCCCAAAATTAATTACAACATATTGTTCATTTAATTTTCTCCATATTATTAATCCAAGAGCCAAAATAAATAGATGAATAATAGAGCAATTGTTTAAGAAATAATTTAACATAACATGAACCTGTGAACGACAAAAAACATTAATTCAGAATCATAAAATAAGTTCCGATTGAAGTTTCGTTGGGTTGTTCGTGTGATGTGAAAAAGCGATCTTGGCATTTTGCCGTTAGTTAATACAGTAAATTAATACTAACTATAAAATGTTTTCTCCACATATGACGACGAGCATGATGAAAAATTATGAATCAGCCCAGCCAGCCAACCAAGCCCGAAGAAGCCGGCTTCCCTGCTCCGCGGCCTTGCTCTGCCAGCAAAACAAAACTGACAACACACGAAATGAAAACAAAACACAAACCTCGACAGGATTCAAAGTTTCCATTTCCACGATACATTGGTCATCGCTTCGATCCAAAACAATTTTTGTTTCTTTCTTACCCATGACGCTTTAAAAGGATAAAGTTTCTGGATGTAAATTTAACAGCCACTACAAGCATGAAAAAAACGTGGTTTGCGCGCAACTTTACGTTCAAGACAATTCACAGTTCACCGGCAGCCCATTCATAAAAACGGACCAATGAAAATACTACATGTTACAATAGCATTTGTCTTTAATCAATTTCAATGACCTATCAAAGAACAGTATTCAATAATGCGTATTGTTCATTATGAAACAGAGTTGACCGCCAGCCAATTAAATCTCGTGAATATTTACACCAGTGGCAGGACATTTGGCGCTAAATTCACATTTTGAATATTCGTTGTTGATGTAAAAGAAATTAGCGGCGCGAAGTCAGGAAGGAAACAACATTTTGGCGCCAAATTTAGAAACTGGAAAGAACTTATTGGAACGTTAAGCAATCATAACAGGTTTTACTCGGGGGGTCTAGGAGTTGAAGATTCCTGTAATCGGGGAATAGTTTATTATAATGAGGCCCCCATAGGGTAGGGGTTTTTCAGGTATCAGGTATTTCATGATAAATTTAATGGGTAATGCAGAAAATGCCAATAGGTCAACAGACTATTTTACTGAATACGAGGCTGTTCGCATCGTTTCCTGCGCTGATCGTATCATTTCCCATAACTATATCATAGCATAACTATAGACTACATATAAGATTTTATCTGATCATATTTTCCTCCTTGTCACTGACACAAAATATGGAAAGGTATTTCAAGTGCGATTACATTACTCTGCTGGTATCAATGCTATTGCAAATAATCTCGACTTAACGATTGGAATTACACAGTCTTTTCGCATTGTTGGATGGTCATCTATTTTCTTAAATGAGAAGTGGATCCACCGATACACTGCAGATCCTTGATTTTTCCGAAAACTTCTCTTCGTCATTTCGGGAATTGCTAAAACGGTCCCAATTATTCGTTTCAACTACTATATATCACAAAATAAGAGCTACTCCAGCAGGGAGCAGGCCTCTTTGTGCAATTGAATTGAATCACCTTTCATTCTGAAGCTAACAAAAACCAGATTGTTTCTGACGGCAGCAGTTTAAATGAGGGAAACGAGGCTGCGGGCGGCCAAAGCGTTCGCCAACAAAGTTTGCAAAATATGAGCAACAAAGGTAAGCCCGACCGGTCTTTTTGATTACCAATGCCTGTTGCAACCAAGGTGAATTATGGATAGGTAGTTGGTCCAGACAAGGTGCCCACGACTATCGATGGGGGATCTGGTTTCCAAGCCTCTAAAAATGATTTTTAATTCATCGCTAGTAGATAGAATCTTCCCAGATATTTGGAAAATTTGTGGAGTTACTCCAAAGTTCGTAGTTGATAGAAAAACATTGAGAATGATATTCTTACCAGGAAAGGTGGGTGGTGGAGATGGGTTAATCAGAATTATTGTATGAAATATTGTATGAAAGCAGAGAGAACTGACGTCGACCAAAGAAGAAGAACTGAGATCCTGTGACGTTTAGACTTGATGAAAGTCAATTTTTGTTTAATCAGATTTTTAATCAGTATTTTCAAATAAACCTCTAGGGTGAAAAACAAGAAATAAGACATCGAGAAAGTCTTGTGATGATGGAAACAGAAGGTCAAAAAGAGGGAGAAAGAGAATCAATGATCCAGACTCATGCTCACATAAGTTATAAAAATGGCTGCCGCTTGTTTGTGAAGATAAATCCCTGTAGAAGGTCGGTTATTACAAATGTTTTTTAAGTTCTTAAATTGCGTCCAAGGTGAAGTGAACTACAAAAACTATAAAAACCCGAGAAAGGATACAAATTGAAACTGAAATCATTTCCATTACAGCTTTTGTAAACTTCCAGAAAACACCTGAGTTAAGTTATGAATAAGCTCAAATAATTTAAAACGCAGGGGCGGATCCAGACGAAATCGTGACTGTCGCATTGCGGCGTAGCCGCTAGTAGATACCAAGCATCGTGGCGAAGCCGCGTGTACGGAAGGGGTCCGGGGGGCTAAGCCTTTTCAAGCCATTATATTTCTCTCATTATCAATACGCTTTACAGAGTAAGATATTTTCGGAAACAACTTAATAGTCGCAGTTTAATAGATAATAATAATACACAATAATTAATACTAATAATAATTAAACATTTATGTTGAAGCAGGTTCAATCGAACCCTGATATAACGCCATTGTTCCTTCCAGTCAAATTCTGTCAGTATACTGAGGTTGGCGTTAAAACGGGTGG
>JAYJMH010057971.1:0-12607 GCA_036873815.1 Phacellophora camtschatica | reverse complement strand
TAAAAAATTTATTTAAGTTTAATAATCTATGTAAAAAATCCAGAAAAAATCGAGCAATACAAAGAGAACCTTGCAAAGGCATTTTGAAAAAAAAACAAAAAAAAAATATGTTTCCATATGTACACCACAGCTCGAAACTGTTTGGATCATCATTCTGGATCAGTGTTCATAATGTCAAGAAGTTGCATTCTCCTGGGATGTTTCTGCGCAAATGTGTCTAGGACTCTGGCCGTATCAATGGAGATATCCCGACAAACGTGAAGAAGTGCCAAGGCATAAAGTTTATCTCATTTGTGGTACTCCTGAGATATGTTTTCAAACCACACAAGACGGATATTGACCTTTCACATCTACATGTAGTGACTGGAAAGGTTGCTAATATTTAAAATGCCGTGCGAATGATTAAATTATATTAAAAGATTAAATCAAAAAAGATATTTCCTATTTTGAAAAAAATAGACACGCTTCAATGTAACCAAAACGTATACAAGAAAAGTATTACCTCCATCAGTCGTGGTTTCTTTTCTTGAATAGCAGCTATTTTGCTTTTGGCGAGTCCCACAAACGCATATTCAGCCAATGCAGCAAAAACAAAAAGGTTGCACATCAGTAGATAGTAGTCAATACTTCTAAAGAGACCAGCTGCTGGAGAATTGTTTCGAATGCTATTAGTCATTGTAACGATCGTCAAGACTGTTGTAATTCCCATAGCAACGCGTGCAGGAGTTGAAGTGTAATCGATCCAGAATGTTATCCAACTCAAAATTACAATTAAGATGCACGGGAAGAAATCTCGTAGAAAGTAGAAAGCAAGAAAACGATAGAATCTGAATTTCACGAGCAAGCTGTCATAGTCACCTAAAAAATGAAATATTTCTTCCATAAATTCCTAGAATTTTCACAAACAAAATGGTGCTTATAGAGATTTTTTTTAATCCACCGCCACATTTCATTACCAGTGCTTGGGAAGTAAATTAGCAGCGTGTCTTGTATGTTATTTTTTTCAAATGAGGATTGCACCAAAAGCTTTCATTTGTAAAAGCATTGCGAATGCTGTCGGCCAATTCTAGAAAATATTTTGGTTTTAACCCTTCATAAATTTATGATAATGTTTCGAAAAACGGATCTTCCTGGATGTCCAACACAATATTGCACATATTTGTTTTATTTTTAAATTGATAAATCACGGAGCATAAACCACAGCTAAAATCAATTGAAATTTTAGCATGACATAATTCATAAAATATGCATTATAACAAAATGGCACTTCTGATTTTTTTTTTATTTTCTTTACAATTTCTAAAGATGGAGTATGGTCTTCAGCAAAATTGCTGGATTTGAAGGATCTCTCCCATAAAAGAAAACTAAATTCAAACTACTAAATAGTAAACCCAAATATTATACCTAAATATTAAAATCTAGCGAATCATATTTACAACATTATGTCCTATTTACACCTTGAGAATCAAAAAATCTGCCCTAAAGAATACTTTTAAATATCTTTAGGGAGGATACCTGTTTAGATTCAGCTGAGAGGCAATTCCACAATTCTAAGGTAATCCATGATATGATCGGTCTCAGCTTTTCATGGTGAATGAGGTACAGTTGGTGAGATTTTAGTAAACATGTCACACATGCATTGTGGATCAACAAAAGCATATTCTGTAATTGACCAAATAACTCTTTTTTACATCAGATTAAATTTGTTGCATTAACTTGAACCAATTTGTTTTGAGGAAGAAAAAGGTTTGTGCAAACTATTATGTTTTCAATTTATTTAAGTCGTCTGCAGGCCATTTGGGGTTGGAAATGAAAAGTGTTTTATGTTTCTTCAGGATGAGAGAGTAGTTTTTAATTATCGTAGATAACTTATTTCATGTTGTTGACAATCGGAAGATATGTGTTCTTGAGTGTTTTGTTATCTTGAAGACTATAATCATTGTTTTCTTAATAGTTGCGAGTCTCTCTGTTGAGCACATTGAATGACTGTGGTTGGATAGTTGCTGTTGGCGTATTGCAAAATGCAAACATTTCTTGTGTTTTAATTTTGATGTCTTCCTATTTGGAGCATAAATGGCGTAGGAGAAATTAGGAAACTAGAATAGAGTTTTGCATTTTGCAGGACGAGAGGTGTAGTTGAAATAGGCGGGGTCACCATTTATTTGTAAAAGGTATATTTTTCAATTTGTCTCCGGAAATGGTTAACATGATTTCAAGGAAAGGGCGTTGTTTTCTGGAATGGTGAAGGTAAAGTTAAGTGCAGGATGGACATTTTTTGATGAAGTAGTTGATGAAGTATTTGAGTCGTTCGGGTGATAGTGAAGTTACACAAATTATATCAACTATGGATCTCATTTTTAGATATAGAGTGGGCCCATTGTATTGTAATATTGGGAAATTAGCTCAGGTAGGTACTCTCACACCAATTTAGATTAATTGTTTGATCAAAAAGGTCTATAAATGGACTAAATGTTAATTGGAACACTGGAATTTTGCTCTCTGTATCCAATTTTGATTGTTCAATTCTTCCATCTCGTCGACAATTCCATTTCATTAGGTTCCACGTTGAGTGCTTCAGCATTCTCAGTTGCTTTGATCTTTCATTAATTTTCTGTCTTTACGCCTCAAAATCCAAGGTAAGCAGGACTACTATTTCCTGTGCAATATTTCCACAAATCTTTCTTAGTTTTCATCAACACTCTTATTAGTTTTTGGGGCAATCCTTTGAATCGTTTTGATTTAGCATCGTACTTTTTAACAACTTCTTGCCTTTTTCTTTTCAAACCTATGAATTTTATTCAATTTTTAACGGTTCATTTCTTGGGTTAATTTTTGCTTATTCCAACGCTTCCCAGTATCATAGCTTTCCATGAATCTGTCAGTATTTTATCTTTTTAATTGAAAAATAAACTTTAATCAAATCTTCTAGAATCATTTCCAATAATATTAAAACACAAATCTTGATGTTGATATGACACCCAAATAATCGATTATCAAGATCAGTATTTTCCTGGTCACCGTAAATCCTCGAATAAGCCCCCACGTCCAAATAAGCTCCCCATCGAATAAGCTCTCACCTTGACATCCCCCTTGACACCCCCCTTGAAAAGGTCCCATAGTGTAGTATAATGCTTAGTTATATAGTACTATGCTAGCAATTTTGTTACTGTATTTACAATATCAGCTCTTTTAAAAATGAGTTCAAATTTTGATCATTCTTTTCATTTATTTCTAGTTTAGCTGAAGTACGGTAATATTTAGCAAACCCCCACCATTGAATAATCCCCCTCGAATATGCCCCGAACCAAAACTCACTTTAGCAAAATAGCACCCAGGGGCTTATTCAAAGATTTGCGGTAAAGACGAAATTGAGCTTTCAGATACTCCCAAAAATTCCACTAATACACCACTTTAACGAAAATGCACCATTATGGATTTATTCAAAATTTGACTTTTGAAACTCAATGAAACTTTTGACTTCAAATTAAAATTTCTCGTACAAAACGTAGTCAATGTGTGAATTTTCAAATACTTATCATTAGCTGCTGAATTTATACAAGAATTAAAGTTTGAGAATTTATAAGAGATGTGACCGTGAAAAATTCTCGGGGTGAAATACGGTCTAATCCCTTAAAATCTTTCAAGGTTTAAATGCTGATAAAATCATTTGTAGTTAGGAAAAAGATAATCAAAATTCATCGATTGACTAACGTTTTCATTTCCAATCCAAATCTCAATTCAAAAAATTTATATCTTGAAATTTGAAAAACTCCCAAAATGGTGGACTTTTTTGAAGTGGTGTTTTTAGGACAATCATTCAAGTACATCTGTGTTTATTATGTTGCCAAAGATTCACAAAAAGATTAACAACCTTGGTTGCCATATTATGTCTGCTGTCTTATACCCAACTACATCCGACACTACTACTTTTCTCGATTATATTCTTACTCCAATTATACATATTTTAGTATTTCAGTTACTGTTAAAGAAGGGCCTACCTGATACGTTTAGCTTACTTAATATCTTAGATTATTTTTATTATTTTAGTGAATTAAAAGACTATCGTAGATTTTGTATGTTAAAATAACACTGCTGTTTATATTTGACTGCTGCCACATGACACTACAATTCATTGCAAGTAAACTTTTACATTTTCAAATCCGATCACTGTATAAAACTTCTACTATTTTGTTCAAGCTTTTGTTGACCTTATAATGTTGTTGAGTTATTACCCCTTTCATTTGTTACTTAAACTTCACATATTTGCATTGTTAAATATTTATCTTTTATACCTTGGTGCATTGCTATTCTCATATTATTCATCGAGATCGCTGTATTAAAAAAAACAAACACAATTTCGTCTTTCTATCTACTGAATTTTCCGGTGTTGAATAGGATAGGTATTTCGAAATTAGCTTTTATTTTATCTGAAGAAACAAAATTTCATTAAACTTTAAACAGTTCGTTCATATTCCATGCACCACTGTTTTTGCAAATACATTAACTCCAATATTTTAAGAGGTTTTTGTAATTCCCAGTAATAAAGATTTTTGTAAGTCCCGGAAGTTGACTTAGGTAATAAAGTTTTTTGTAACTCCCGTAATTCCCAGTAATAAAGGTTTTTGTAATTCCCGGAAATTTACTTCCTCGTACACTGTTCTGAGTGTCACTAAATCTCTGTGATTATTAAAGTGCTTTAAGCCTTTTGAATCTCTGTTGAACAAAATCAAGTCAAAATGCTAATTTTAATCGCGGCTATTGCATTAAAATTCATAATTCAAAATTGGGGCATGATAAAGCTGATTACTATTCTTATTTTTTAAAATATTTTCTCCAAAATATCGTCGTCTATGTCAAACAGAAATGTTTAAATATTACAATTTCCTTGAAATTTTTGTTTGAAAACTTCTTTACTTGAATGAATTTTAATTGGTCCATTTTGTTTTCAACTAAAGTCATGTATAATAGTGAGTAACTGTGAATGGTAAATTAAAATAACCACTTATCTATAAATTTACAACTTACCTTCTCTTCCAAAGTTGGTAATTGATGTAGCTGTTTCATATTTGACAATATTAAATTCCTTCATGTTAAAATTTTTTTTCATAACAGGAACTTTGTGCCATAACAGACGAATCATTTCTCTGGTTTGGATAACTGGAATGAAAGAAAATTGTACCTCGTGTGGATAAATTTTATTGGATTGCGTTATTTTTTCAAAAATCCACAAAGATATATTCACGCAATATTTTAAAAATGGATTGTCCAAAATATTTTTCCCGATGAAAACTAATGCACGTAAGTTATTTAATTTGTTAGACAATTATAAAAATTTAGATTAATTATTTTATTGTTGGTTTGTTGATAATTTTGTACAGGATGATATTAGTCATGGTAGAAAATCTTAAAAAATAAAATATATGCAGCAATGCAACAACGAGGACAAATCTACAATAATCCCACTTTAATACGTTTTTGAAGAGGAGGTTTTCCTTTGACTGAAAATTAGGAAAATCTTTAATTAGAAAAACTAATTAGTTTAGTCGAAACATTAGGTAAGTCATTGATAAAGACTAGAAATAGCAAAGATCCATGTACTGATCCTTGAGGCACACCACATGCGATTTCAAATCATCGGAATTTTTCCGTTAATTGAGACATATTGAATTCTTTTTTAGAGAATTCAAACCAGTTAAGTGCGTTTCCTTTAGCATTATAGTGTTAAAATTTAGAAAGCAAAATGTTTTGATTTACGGAATCAAAAGCTAATTGAAAGCTATTTGAAAATAAATTTGAAAGAAACACCACAACTATATAATTTATTGTGAAGAGAAGACCTGGTAGCCTCTGTCATGCAAATTACTGCATGATTAACTGAATGGCAATCAGCGTTTTCTAACATGAAATTTTATCACCATGAAATCTCAAATGAAAATTGAAAAGATCTAAATATTCAGTCAATTGTTTGAAAAAAATTCTTTACATTATTCTAAATAGATACTTGGATCACAATTCTAATAGATTTTGGATCACGGTTTAATTGTTGTAATTATCAATTGTAATCGACCAATTGTAACCAATTAATTTTTCCAATTATAATATACTTATTGTAGTAGTTAATAGTATTCTACAAATAAATGAATTGAATTGAATTGAAATTAATTGAATTGATTGAAATATAAAATATATTGAGAAGCGGAAAACATTGCTCAAAGTCCTTTTAAATGATATAAAAATATTCGTGTCAGATGCACTTTAATATAGTTTATCTAAAACCAATTTCATGATAACTAAACAAAGTATTTCGTAAGGTCCACTTTCTTTTTTTCTGTTTAAAATTGAAACGTACATATATATATATACCATAGAAACATTTCTAATTTTACATTGTTCTCCCAGACTCTCAAACTGTTCGTTTTTTAAGAAGATAGCTTGAAATTTACAACTATTTTAGAGAAACAACATTTTAATATATTCATTGGTATCTAAATGTTTAAATATTCTATTTTTAAATGAATGATTTTAGTTCTTTCAAGCTAATGCTCCTTATGTTATCTTAAGAATGTCATTTACAGAATAATCTGCCAATATTTATTCATTGCACACTCGTGATTGTAGTTTATTCAGTACGTCACACTCTGCTGATAGCATGTGCTCTGACTTCTAATAGTATCAATTTTATGTTATATCGTACCTAACATATAACATCGAACACACTATGTTATACCACGTGTGGCCCACTTAATACAAGCCGACCCACTATATGCAAGTATCGTTTTAACAGCAAGAAGCATACTTTTGCCTGAAAACTGCCATCACATTCTGGGCTGTACGTCTGTTTTAAATGCAAGAGCAAAGAGCAGCCCATTGTATTATATACATACTAGCTGTATACTATGTATACTATCTAGAGCTGTATGTTCTAACTTTAAGCCAAATAAACTTTATATAAAATTAATTGTTTCCTAAACGTCTTTGAGAATTAACTGATGACAAATAAAACTAGGCATGTGACTATTAATAAATGTGACTATTTTGGTGGTAAAATATTCAACCCAGTCAATAGATTGCCCAATAAATTTAAAGGAAGCATCTATGCTGCATACTTTGAGCTCTGCTGAAAAGATAGCTGCTTGCTCACAAGCAGGAGCAAATTGCTTGAGCTGGCGAGAAAGAAAATAGATAAGGATGGTTATGCCTTTAGAAAAGGGAAATTGCACTCCCATGTCATTAATCCTAAAGAAATCGATCTTCAGAAGGGGTTTTATGTAACAAGTGACATAAAGGCAAAGATAAATACGGTCAAGGCCTAAATAAATTCTACTAAAGAATTCATTGACCCTCTTTCCAGGCAGAAATCTATTTACTTATCACATGAAAAATTTCGCAAGCTGCAGAAAAAATACAACTATATCTAGTAATCAAGCAGAAGTTGCCAAATTTCAAGAGCAATTGCAGCCTGTACTGAATTCTGAAAAACAAGGTGTGGTCAAAGTGCCCTTCAAATTGTGTACCCCCTCACTATTCAAATGCTTCCTGCGTCTCTGAATTGGACACAGATTCTCTGTCATCAGATAAAGATAGTGTTAAAATAGAACCCCAAAATACTTCCAACTCAAAGCACAACTGTAATTACAATCAGTTATTCAGGTTCACGTTTTAACATTGTTTGTTTTGATTTATTAGTTCTGGTTACGTTCTGTTTCTTTGTGCTTTCACGCATGTATTTTTTTGTATTTATCAACAGCTTACAAATGTATATATATCCTTTTATTTATTCATTCTTAGAGAGGTATGTAAACAGGGGAAGTTTTTTTTTATGAAAGCAAATGTAAATAAAATAATAATCAGTAATATCTAACAATAAAAAGTTGTTATTATTAGATGTTACTGAAACCTAATATCTTGGTCAGCAGATTATTGTTTGTGTGCGTATATTATATGAATTTCATCCAATAGATAACAGTCTGAAAAAAATTATTTTTTGGTGACTTTTTCATTTTAAATCCCTTTAAAAAGATTTGTAACTACTTTCAGGAATTACTTGGAAAAAAATGTATAATTTGTTTTGGATGACGGTGAAGAAGAAAAGGTATTATCAAATAAAATTGTTATCAGATATGAGAAGTATGTTCTTCAAATTAGAGAAGGTATATCCGAAGGATTGAAAGTGAACACTGATCTTACAAAATATTTGTTAAATGATCTAAGCCTAGCAGATTTCATTGGTGTAAGAAAAGTATTCTGTCAAAGGACTCACAAGCAATACCTTCGTAATAGATGCAAACTTTTAATTGATATGGCAATTGACGTGTAAACGAAAGGTGCGGTGCCCGTATCTGCTTTATATAAACAGCATAGTACAGTGGTATACAAGCCAAGCAAAGCTGTACGCCTGCTAATGCAACTTCCAGATGCAGTTTTTCGATTCATTAGTCAGCTTTTGGTTGTTGAGTTGGTGCAAGGTGTTGATGTACTAAAGCTTGTTGCTCAGATACATCAGTGTCTGAATCCTGATTTTATCGTATCTGGGCTAAGAAAAGGTATGCTGGCACCTCTTTGTGAATTAGCATTATCTAAAAAAAGACAGGAATATGATAAAAGTAGCTGCTTCATACGGAATTTCTGGAAATGTTGCCAAAAGCAACCATAATAAAAAGACTGGGTTAATGACGCCATTGCAGAAATTAAAGAAATAAAAAATGCAGTGGAAGAAATTGTATTCTGTGAGCTAATGTCATCAGAACTAATATCCTCAGGAACGGATACCAGTGATACAAAAAATATTGCAGACCCTGGAAATCAAAAGACACTACCGACTGCTGTATTTCAGATTCAGATTTGATGGCAACTTTAGAAAGAAACACATTTAACTGGTTCGCATTTGTGGGCGATCTTAGAGTAACTTATCAATTATCTGATGATTTGCTGCAACAGTGTTCACAAAATTTGCATAAATTCATTTCTTCAGGTGGCCTCTCTGATGCCAACTTGCAACTGACAGAAGAGACATACCAAATGTTTACGTTTTATGCTCAAGAGGTTTCGTCAAGAAGGAGCTAGTATGGAGGAAACAATTAACACTGATTCTGAAAGTGATGACCCTGAGGACTGGATTGAAATAAGAGAGCATAAGAACAATGATGCGAAAAAGCAAAAAAACGCCAGTCTCTCACTGATTTATAAGCGACAGCGAACGAGAGTGATAGCAAAGGCATTAACAAAGAGAGCTCTCCTGGAGCGCAAGACTCCACCCAAAGTTAGTAAGACATTGAAAATTTTTCCTGACAGTGGAAGGGATACTGAATAGAATACTGAATATAAGGGATACTGAATAGTTTGCAAGAGAAAATAGGATTGGTGCTGATTCATGGAAACATTCAGGGATGTAAACCTTCAGTGCAAATTCTCGAAAGGGGCATAAAATAACCTCTATGAGAATTAAAAAATATTTGGAGGAGAAATATAGGTCCTTTTTGGTTATGGAACAATTGTACCACTTTGATGCGCAAAATACGAGAAGGGCTTAGCACCCAAAAGATACTGGAATGCTGTAAAGATAATGTCCAGAAGGGCCAGAAAAGGATTCAATGTCAAGTTTAACATATATGCTCATTGGAGTTATGCATTTTACAAAACTTTGGAATATTTAAAAGCTTCTGATGACAAATTTGTTGTCAATAGAGATGATGCACTTACACCCATAAACAGCACAAATTTCATCATATTTGTCAATGAAGAACGAGACAAGCGAGGAAAAGCCAATAGCAGTTGTCAAAGCGAACGGGCTTTATGAAAAAAGTGCTGTTTAGCATGCTGCTGATTTTCTAATATTGCAAGATATTCCAGAGCTCAAAGAATTGTATGAAGAGAAAAAAAAAAGTGCTTTCAAGTTGATAGGGCTAGGAATAAAAATCCTGGTTTCGATGAGGTTCAATTTCAATGGACAGAGCGACACTATATTGAGGGTAGTTACTGCACTTTGATAACTGCAAGGTATGCTGGAGGATTGTACCTGAACAGAGTTGAACTGTATCTAGATGCCATGCAGTTAATCACTCAGGAATATTCATACCATCAACCATCCACAGGTCGAACATATGTAAAAATTAAAGCAAAGTTGGCAATGAAAAGCTAATGTCAGGATTTGAGAGCTGCTGCTGATGTTTATGTAGGAAAGGTTTCAGGTGCAACATTTGCTGGCGAACAAATTTTTCTGACTAAGGGGGGTACTAGCGAGATATCTTCCAGATGAGAGCTTCCAGTGTCAGCATCTGTGGTACCTCATGTTTCTTGAAATCCAATTTAATTTTTGGCAATAATGTTATTTTTATGGGTATATTTATTGAGGCGTTCATTTAGTATGGTAGACAAAAATTTTAGTAGTGCATTTCATAAACATATGCCTCAATAATTGTTTGGTTCATGTTTGCTATCGTTTTTTATCGATTAGGCCTATTTGGCCTAAGCATCAATTTTGGTTTGGGGCTTTTGGCTTGTTTTAAGTCTTTTTGTTGCCTTATTGACTTCTTTAGCTTTTAGTTGGCTGTTTAGGATTAAATCTTTTTAATGGCAATACAGATCGTTTGAGCTTGACTATCATTTCTTGCCATTCGTTCCTAAGTGTCACTATATGTTTATCATTAGGGATGTAGGTTGTTTTCATGATTTCGGGTAACTTCTTAAGGGTTGGCCATTTTTTTGTGGCCTTGCACGTCTGGTTATGGGTGCGTCGGAGCAGGAAAGTTGTAAATGATATAGGGAATGATGTGGCTGGTTGATGATTGATATTGTTTTGCCCGGTCAGTAATGATTCTTTTTGTTATTCTTTCTTCGCTTTTTTTCTCTGGATTTTATTCTGGTTTTACATTCCATTAAAATTTTTCCATTAAAATTACAATTTTTTTTATTAAAAAGCAGCCAAAATTTAAAAACAAAATTGTATAACTTGTAGATTTAAAAATGTACAACCTGTTTTCTGGTTAGTAGTATAATTTTTCCGTAAAAACGATACTCCCAAATAGTGGGCCGGCTTGCATATAACGGGCCACGCGTGACCAACATCGCTCATGACATTAAATATATCTGATCCGTTCTGAAGGTCTATCAAATGCATAACTGTGCTCCATTCTAAAGTAATTAGAATTTTACTGTTTTGACATTTATACATAACAGAAACAAATATTTTTGTATAAACAACAGACAGGGTAATTTTAAAACATAATAAAAAAGTTTAAACTTACTTGAAGTTATTTCAAACGTGCAATTTTGTATATCAAAAGGGTAGAAGTGCAATTGCATGAAACAGATTGAAATTAGTTTAACCCTGAAAAAAAATGAATTAAATAATTAGTCGATGCACGTAGCCTTATTTTAAACCCTAATTTGCATTGTGCGAAAAATTGCAAAAGAGCAAAATGGCTATTGCTGTAGTGAATGTTTAGACGTTCACCAAAGGCAGTAGGACACGTTTTTAAATGCTCGGGCATTCTCCCCGGACAATTTCGAATTTCACAAGATTCAACAAAGCTGTAATCATAATATACTTTAACTACAAAAGACCGTTGATATAGTAAGATAATCTACTTTACTATATAAGAAAACTCTCAAACTTTCTATCTGAAAAATGTTATGGTTTACGAATTCAGGTTCACGATTTCGCCGTTTACGTGCGGGAAGATAATGAGCAGTAGCTTGGCCAGGGTCATGATAAAAATGTACATTACTTAATGCAAGAAGCAACCTGGCATATTGTGTGGTGTTGGTTTATGAAAAGGTTCATATTGTAAGGATGATTATGACTTATGGGCCTTATGTAATCTGAATTCAATATGTCATCCTTTAAAGGCAAAAAAGCCGATACTGAAAATAACAATGCAATGGAAGTCTTGAATTGATTAATTTGCTTTGCAAGCAGATTGCGACAAGATAGTTTTCGGTTTTCTAGAAAAGGGGCACTCTCACTAGCATGCAATTTTGAGGAATATTGGGGCAACTACCCGTGCAATTTGAAAGTAGGGTCCCTATAGCAATATCTAGGAATATCCCTACATTATCCTACTTTATTCCTCCGGAACACGCTTCTCTAGGAACTAGAAGAATCCCACCTTTCACTACAATAGGTATTTGTAGGAATGTTCCTATGAAATTCCCATAAAATTCCTATAAACTTCCTATGCAAGTTCCACAACAAATTTCCTACATTTCATTTGCCTTGTAATCAAGACCATAACATTCCTGCTTTATTTCTACTCGATTTTTACTTAATTTCCTATGTAATTCTTACAATAGTCCTACATCAATCATAAGTCATTCCAATAAAATTTCCTATTGAATTGCAGCTCCGTCAAAACCAAAATGGTCCTTACAAATCTATACGATAGTTCCTATCCAATTCACGGATTTACCCAATATCAACCCACACCATTCTTTGTGTGCAGATTATTCAATTATGAATTCCTGACAGAATTTCCCAACTAGTTTGTATGTTAAAAGATACCTGATTCAGGCATTGTATTTTTTGCATAAAATGCTGTTCAATGATTAAACATTTTGTAAATTATAATAAAAATCACAATATTCTAATCTGTTAAGTACATCTTACACG
>JAYJMH010057960.1:0-12611 GCA_036873815.1 Phacellophora camtschatica | reverse complement strand
AATTGAATGGAAACTTTGACCATGCCTGGTCAACATTTGAGAAATTTTTTTTTACAAAGTGTGAGTTATTTTGGAGGGAGAAGCCAATAAGTCTACCAAATATTTTCTTTATCACGTCCCTCTGAGAAAAAACTTTCTATTCCCATTTAAACTATAATTCATTTCTGAAATTTGAGAAGAAAGAAATGAATGAATGATAAAATATCTTTTCTTCTTTCTTAATCTTTGTTTTAATGTACTTGTGCGATCATAAAAGCCAATTTTTCTTCTTGGCGGTGTGACGATGACACTTACACTCACAATTACAGGAAAACTATAACATTGACCAGGCGTGGCTTTATTTTCATTTTGACTTCATAAACAAATTTTTCAACAAATAGCTTATAATTTTAAAACAAATAAACCAATTTTGTCCAATAAAAATGTTTGGTTTAATTTAATCTGTTAGCAACATATTGGTGTATGATTTCTTTGAACTTACTCTCATTTTCTTTCCTTGATAAATCGTGAAACATTTATACCTTTTTTGGGAGGTTTGTTTATGTTTATACATCATAATTCTTCGAAGGAAATGAGGATTATTTCAAGCAAATATTCTTCTAGAGGCAGACCTGCTATTACATTCAAATATAAATTTTCAAAACGAAACCTAACCTGTAACCTGACTAAATAAATTCCATAACACGATAAAAAGGCATTCTCTAATGCCCCAGCCTAATCAGTAAAATATTTCGTGTAAAATTTGCGACAAATTCGTTCTGACAATGCTGCTTAAGTGCTGTATATTTAATTTGTCATCTTATCTTGTTTTCTTGCTAATAACTGATGCCTTTTGTTGTTAGAATTGACTCTGTCTAGAATTTTTGTAAGTTGATTTGTTAGAATTCGGTAGCTAGTTACAATATGTTAGGCCCAGAGTAGCAGAGATTAAATGAAATTTTTTAGATTTGTGTTAAAATATGAAAGGTCTATCTCTATTAAGCCCCGGCCAAACGACTGGATTTTTCATTGGATTTTTTTCTGAACATTTGTCTAAATGTTGGACGATGTGCAGAGGTGTTGAGATTTGTTAGGAGAAGGTGGCCAAACGACTGGATTTTATTCACTGGATTTTCGCTGGATTTTTTATGAAATTTTGAAGTTCACTTTTTTTTGAAATTTTGAACACAGTCGTCTGAATCTGCAAATTGAGCGATATCTTCACGTTCTTCTTCGTAAGATAGCATTTTTCTCTTTCCCATTTTCTCCAAGTCAATCTCGTAGGAAAAGTGCAGGAACAACAACAAAGCCGTCTTGATGTTTTGTCGGGAGAAATGTCGCCTAGATTCAGTAATACGCATGCGTGCGCTCAACAATGTTGAGAAACCGGCCAAACGACTGAACACGACTCAACATTATCCCCGAACAATGGAAATTTGATCCTTTCCTTTACCTGTTCAGTAAAATTTTTGAAAGCGACCAAACTTAACTGAACAACGCTCAACAACGCTCAACACGTCTTACTGGATTTTTGCTGAGAAAAAAATCCAGTGAAAAATCCAGTCGTTTGGCCGGGGCTTTAAGCTTATCGCACAAACGTTGTAATTCGAAAATTAGCAGTTGCAGTGTCTTGTCAATGTCTTTAGCAAAATTTCATAAGCAAGTGGAAGGCGTTATCACTCACAGCTCGATAAATTAACCTTTTCATTAATAATAGTTTGCTAGCTAGTTAGCTCAGGTATAATATTAAATACATCTGTCTAAAATCTTGTTAATATATATTAATCATTGAATGTATTTAAAATTTCTAGACAAAGATAGCACATTCGTGCCTCTGCCTGAAATGTGGTTTCAAGGATTCTTCGCATTTGAGTCAGTTGGAAAACCTTCTTACTTCATTAGACTGAACCAAACAGAGGAACTCATTCTCGACCGATACGATGGTACGACGACGTTCAAGGAAGATGCCAGTTTTATGCTAAAGAAGAGGCCTTGTGCAAGTAAGTTTTCAACACATTTTAACAATGTTTTAGTGTCCCTTACAAGGCATTGATGTTTTCTAAAGCAAACTATATGTTTTTGCTATCCTTTATATTTTGAAGATACAACGCTTTTGCACATTCCTACCACAAATAATTACAACTGAATATAATATAGAGCATTGATTAAATTCGTCAATTTTATGTGATCAGGAAAGCAACATTGCAACATTGATTAGAATTTTAGAATAAAATGGGAGTGCACGTTTCATCAATATTATCTAATAAGGAATGCAACATTGCAACATTGATTAGAATTTTAGAATAAAAGAGGAGTTCATGTTTCATCAATTTTATCTGCAACATTGCAACATTGATTAGCATTTTAGAATAAAATAAGAGTGCAGGTTTCCTTTAAAAGAACAATCTTTATAAGAAACGCCAGACCGAGATTCGGGCCAAAAATTTTTGGTTTCTCAGAAATTACTTACTAAGGTTAAGTGCAGAAACGTATGCAGGTATTAAGCGCTTGAAATGAAACATATTTAAAAAAAATGCTTTTCAGAAGGTTGGGGGCAGAAAGTTGGCAAAAATCAGTCCAGAAATGAGAACAGGCTGAAACCAAAGCTAGCTATCCCTAGTTGTTTTAAAAAACGTGTACATTAGGGAAATGTTGCAATGTGTATAAACATAGATAACGTTTTTGCAGAATAGATGGGCAAGCATTCTATTTATAATTTCATAAAGATTCCACATCACCAAATAATTTGCAATGAACAAATTTGCTCGAATCCTTACATGTCTAAAGCCTTTAGCTGAATAACTAACTTTAAACAATTTCGTTCATAAATAATATCTATATCTATATTGCCAGTCTCAAAAGTTAAATTCTTAATTTAAAAATGCTTAGAAAATGTACAAGGTTTCTAAAAAGCATTATAACTCTTCTTTTGGCCAAATTAAGCAAAAAGAGTATGCTATACATAACACCGGTCAAGCCCCCGGTATGCACAAAACTAATTTACACAAAAATCCACCATACTCGAAACTATGGATTGCAATATTTTATTTACATTGCAGCATGCCTGCAAGTTGGCGTAAAAGGCTGGGCAAAAATGCCGTCTGGTGGCTATTGTCTTGGCAAAATCATCGCCGTAAATGACCTTATTCAAGTATCTGTAAACGATGGAAAAACAATGAAATACCCAAAGAATTCGCAAGGCAGTCTAATACCTGATGTTGTCCCGCAACTAAACGAACTAACGGTTGGTGCTCGAGTTATATCACAGTGGTTTGACCGAGAATTCTTGTACCCTGGCATTATCACGGGAACAAAGTCAAATGAATATGAAGTCCAGTTTGACGATGGCGATAAAGGAAAATGTAGGGCCTATCAAATACGGTTGGTCAGAGACCATTTGTTTCAAGGTTTGTGAACTTTAATTTGATTTCTTTTCGACTTGTTTCTTTCGATGAGATTTCTACTCAATAGCTCTGGTACACACCTCGATTTTCTGACTATTAATTGGTCCAGATGCTAAATAGATTTTGAATCAACATTTTATCAACTCTACAGAAATTTAAAAGATAAAGTCCTACATTGTTAGAACGAGGACTTGTTCTTGGTGACAAGGGTCAGATTTCAGTAAAACTTTGAAGCGAGCGACATGCTGCCATTTCAAAACTACCGACTTAGTGCCTGAAAAACTCAGATGTGCATAATGTACCGACTGCTTTTGATGCTTGGCAAGTGTCACACCCCATATTTAGATAAGATTAGAATGCCAATTTGTTTTGGTTTATGTCGCATCAATCAATTAATTTTACATAAAATTTGGTACCAGGAATATTCCTTGAAAAAAAGGTAACTACTTTTCTTCTCAGAAAATATAATATTAGAAAAGGTATTAATTCAATGATACCAAAAATAAAAACAGTGGCATATGGACTTAAGTCGACAAGGTATGTAGGAAATAAACTATGGCAACGCCTTGAAAAACTCCAAACAAGTGGACTGGAGACATTTGCAGCTGCAGGCTTTGCAAGAGTTTTTAGATGAAGATAATTTTACTTTATTTTACATTTAGCTCAAAGATATTTTGCATCAATTAGTTGTAATTAACTAAATTGTAAAAACCAACTTTAAATAATAGAATTGTCCTTATTATCGTCCCTGGAACAAGGTTGTTTGCTGTAGGCAAATTAATTTAAATTACTTACTGTTTTATAGATCATTCCTGCGTTTCTCCATCACACAATCACGGGGGAACACAAGAATCTAACAAAACGATACCAAGCATTAATGATGGGGTCAACGATCGCTTGTTATCATCCATCAAAAGGCAACAGTTTTCAGGTTAGTTATTTCCATAGCAAGGCCATAAACGGTAATGACGTAAGTTACTTTAGTGTTAAACTGCAAGTTTTTGTGCCCCAGATTCAAGAGCATTGTATGAAATTGTATCCGACACACATTTTTTAGAGCATTTACACGAGATTGGATTTAAAACATGGAACGGAGAAAGCTCGGACTATCTTTACACCTGACGGAAATATACGGGATGAATCCAGCCGCATGCGTATTTGTAAGGGATAAAGTCTGGTGTCATTTCTTCTGGTGTTGCAAAGGATCGGTGTTAGGCCATAGTCGAGATGTGATCGGAAAACCAACATTGGTATCACGCTATATTTAAAGTCTCTCGAATCGAAGATTATGTAGCCTCGCTCATTATCCACACCTGTTTAGATCCAATCCACCCGTTTACACCACGGGAAATCGGATCAAAAAGCTTACGCATAGCCGACCCAAAAATGCACGGATATCTGGATCGCATACGGTTCTTTCAGGCGTAAAACAAACATCGCACCATGTCGAAATTTCCAGCACGACGATCCACTCGTATAGTGTCAGCAGGTCATGACAACAGTCTGGGATTTATGGAATTTATACTTGGCGCACAAATTTGACCTTCAAGAAAAGCTCAAGTCACGACTGCTAAAAGCTTGCTCCAAGTTTATTTGCTGCTCAAATGGAAAAATGTCCTCTATTTTTCACACCTTTATATTCCCCCATACAACAGTATTTCTGATTAAACCAGGACTTGGAAAAAATCTGCGCACTTTATCACCGTGTAGGTAGGTAACACTAAATCATTATATGTTTTCTTCAATGTAGAGTCTCGGCAAGGCAAATTATGGTCACGTGATGGTGCTGAGGTAATATGTCATATCAGCAAAGAAGAAGTTTCACAAAAGGACAGCTCGTCGTCAACGGATACACAAACACCTTCAAAAATTCAAAACGAGAATTTCCGAAATAAACGAGATTTACGACTGACAGTTCAAAATCTCAGAGTGTCCTCTATAGAAACAGAGACAATGAGTCAAGATAGTGGTTACCATGGATACTTGAGACAAAGGAGCCTCGAAAAAGAATCTCAAAAGAAAGGTAAGTACGATACGATGTTTTGAAAAATATTTTAAAAACACATTAAAAATGATTAGAATTCTCTATGGATAATATTTTCCTGAAAATATCACGCAAAACCAACTGCAAATTCATGACCATTCTTTTATGAACAAAGAAAAATTGCCATCAAATGTCCAAAATAATCACTCCAACTCAATTACACCTCCATACTATCAAACTTGTCAAAGTTGAACTTTTAGTTGACTAAAACTGTTTTGCATATCCTTTAAGCAACTTTACGCTGACATAGTTCTGTATAACTCGAACGCATCGCTTACTCGAGCAATTACACAAATGGCTTCCCTAAATCAAACTCTTCTACATTTTGTGACTGAAATTCACTCAAGTTGAAATCATACTTGACCCAAACCGCTCGTATGTCCAACGGGAGAGAATCTGCACGATGGGGGAAAATCAAAGGCAAGAAAATGACCCATTTGTTGAAACCAAAAATGACCCAGATTTTGAAAAATGGAGACCCAGATTTTGAAAAATGGATTGATGAATGAAAGATATTAAACAAAATTACAAGTCCAAAATTTTGCATTGAATCTAATATTGTTTCGGCCACCTAAAGCTGGAAGAAATCCAGAAAGTAGTTTTAATGGGCACAATGAAGTCACATGTCTCGGTTCAGAGAATGACGATTCGTGTAAATTTTCAAATGTGTCATCCTGGGGAAATATTCTCAAACAACTCTTCAAATTACTTGAGGATAATGGTGCTGTAACAGTTGTAAGCAAGCATTTTAATGCTAGGTTTTGTACTCAAGTTTTGAATCAAAGATCAACAAACACATCAACAATGTCAAAACAGCCAATGGATACTTTGTTCCCGTTCATGGATTTCTAACTTTTTCTGTTGAGAAAGGAAATGTTGAATATATGTGTAATGCTTCTGTCGTTCCTAAATTTGCAAATCAAGTTATTCTTGGTTGCGATTCTATCCATGTTTTCAGTGCCATCATCGACGTTAGAGGTCATACTGTCAATTTTGTAACTAATAACTCTATAACATTTGCTGTTGACAAGCATTTACTTTTTCAATCTTAAGTTAGAGCTGCAAGAACGTATGTGATAGACAGTCAAAGTAAAATTGTCATTCCAGCTTGTCTTCCAAACTTTCCTCTTTATGAAACAGTAACAGGATTGATGAATGCTAAAGAAAATCTTACCACTTGCTTTCTGCCACTTCCTTGTGCATACCAAAAAGAGAAGGTTACATTTAATTCCGTTTGCTAAACCCATCCGACACGCCTGTACTGCTTCATATCAAATAAAGAAGGTCATGTTTCATTCCGTTTGTTAAACCCATCCGACACACTTGTACTGCTTCATACCAAATAAAGAGGGTTATGTTTCATTCCATTTGTTAAACCTATCCGACACACCTGTACTGCTTCATACCAAATAAAGAGGGTTATGTTTCATTCCGTTTGTTGAACCTATCCGACACACTTGTACTGCTTCATACCAAATAAAGAGGGTTATGTTTCATTCCGTTTGTTAAACCCATCCGACACATCTGTACTGCTTCATACCAAATAAAGAGGGATATGTTTCATTCCGTTTGTTAAACCCACCCGACACATCTGTACTGCTTCATACCAAATAAAGAGGGTTATGTTTCATTCCGTTTGTTAAACCCATCCGACACACCTGTACTGCTTCATACCAAATAAAGAGGGTTATGTTTCATTCCGTTTGTTAAACCAATCCGACACATCTGTACTTCATACAAAATCAAGAAGGTCATGTTTCATTCCGTTTGTTAAACCCGTCCGACACACCTGTACTACTTCATACAAAATAAAGAAGGTTATGTCTCATTCCGTTTGTTAAACAATCCGACACACCTGTACTGCTCCATACCAAATAAAGAAGACTATTTTTTATTCTGTTTGCTAAACGCATCCGACACTCATGTACTGCTTCATACAGGTAGCTATAAACGGATGGGTATTAGATAAATTATTCAGCGCCATACACATATAATATACGGTATTAATTATAAACAAAAGGCCGCATGTGTAATGTTAAAATGCTGTCAACAAGTTTTGTAATTTGATACATGATGACCCAAGAGTATAGATCAGAGATCTTGAGATGATAAACAAGGGAAGATTTTGTAACAATAGTTAAACCGACACGCCAATTTCAAAGCCAAAGTGAATTCTCTCGAGCAGAACATGAAAACATGGCTTTGCTTGTTTTAATTTTCTGCTTGAGGGAATTTGCTTTGTCCTCGATGGCTAATCGCTTTGAGATTGGCGTGTCAATTTCACTATTGTTACAAAATCTGCCCTTGTTAACATGATATCGAAAAGGTTTTGATTATTCATGGGTATCTCGAAAGTACGCAAGGGTAAATGAAGCCACCCAAGAAAGCAAGTGTTTCACAACCATTATAAATTTTGTAAAAATTGATTTTGTAGTTGTTACAATAATGCCTTTGGACTTAGCCTCTGCTGTTATAAGTTCTCTTGGATCTGAAACTTCTGAGAATAATGACAGCGAGTGCCCTGAAATTAGATTTTGAATGTTTGCCAAATTTATCTTTATCTTCAGCCGAAAATGATCAATTGAACAAACTTCTTGAAAGATACTCAGAGATTTTTGCTGCTTCAAGTTTGGATTTAGGCCGCACTGGTATAATTCAACATGAAATCAATACGGGATACTCTAGGCTAATTAAACAGTCCCTGTGTAGAGTTTATACTGTAGAAATTGAGAACAACAATATGGTTAAGAAGAAGAAGGAACAACATGAATTTGTATTGATTATCGTAAATTTAATTCCATTACTCGTAAGGATAGTTTCCTTGGACATGATTGATGATGCACTTGATAATCTCGTAGTTCCGAGTACTTCTTTACGCTCGATCTTCAGTCAGGCTATCATGACATTATGATGCATCCAAACTCGATTTATAACACTGCCTTCATCACACATGCAGGTTTGTATGAGTAACCTGTTATGAGCTTCAGGTTGGCCAAACGCCCCTCCAAAAAAAAACTATTACCGTTACTTTGGTGAAGGTTTTGCCAAATAAGCATCACCCTTGAATCATCTTAAACGTAAGAGCGTTGCTTTAATTTAGGACAGTAAATGTACGGATTCATTTGCGAAAGACCTCAGATCCTGGCATATCCAGAGTTTCTGTACACCGATGCCAGTCAGCTGCTCGTATTCTACGTCATCTTTGAAACCCAGGAAAACCCTGTGTAAGATCGCTGAGCTCTCAAAATCACTGTTGAAACGCATGATAAAATCGGAAATCATTATTAATGGCATGGAATGGACAACAATATTGAACAGTGGTGTCAAAGTTGTGTCGATTGTGCTATGAAGAAGGTCCCACTATTTTTTATTCCAGTCGAAGGCGATTTTGATAGAGGTTGCAATGGGTATATTAGGCCTACTTATGCCACACACAATGGAAACAGATACGTGATCGTCTTATTATTATATGTGATGGCCAGAGGCATACACCCTTCCATATGTTGAGGCTAATTGTATTGTTGATCATTGATGAGAGTTTTGATCGTTGCCGTTGCCGTTTGATATGATCGTTTGAATGCCGTTTGCGCCCATTGCCGTTTGATCGTGGTCCTAATTTTCTTGCCTCCATTGTTAAATCTGTCTCTAAAATTATGAATACATGCTGTTACTATCCACGGACGAACGGATTACCCGAACGGTTTAATGGAAATTAAGCTAAAGCGTTATCCATGTAGGCATGCGAGTAGCCATCGAAGGACTGGGACAAACACTTGCCAATGATTCTTTTTGCTTATCGCGTTTCGTCAAATGCAACAAGAGAAGGATCTTTCTCACACGTAACTCGCTCAACAACGCACAAAAGGGCATTATGATAGAATCTGCGAGTCTGTACCATCTAACGTAGGATCGCAGGTTTGGGTCTACTGTATACGCCGAAGAAACGTAAAGGTCTTTCTAAGAAATTAATTCACAATTATCACGGACCTTGTCAGCTTGTTTTTGAGCTGTCATAAGTTCATTTTAAACTTCGAACACTTGACAATCGTGTTATATAAGTTCCAATGCATGCCAACAGACTAAAACATACTACGATCCAGCATCTAGTCCGTTCCAAGTTCCACTACTCCACAATATTGCCGATTTACTGCCAGATAATTTCAGGGATGACGAACATTCTCCTACTGAACAGAATCTAGCAAAACAAGCCTGAGCAATAGTTATTAGGGTTCATAAATCAGGATTCATCTTGTGACATTTAGATGTTCAGACATTCCAAGTTGTTGAATTCGATCTAAGAAGAGCTGAAGTCCGAACGGCTCTGGGCGCATTGGTTTCCGACACAAATCAGATTAACTTGTTGAAATCCTTTTTCATATTTGTCAAAGTTTTGTCAGGAATGTTTAATTTAACACTATTACGTTCGTTTGGACACACTTTATCAGCATTAAATGTTTTGAAACAATTTTTCTTACTAAGAAAGATATTTTTAAGAAGCAAAATCTTCTCAGCTGCTGATTTTCAAGTGATGGTATAATAAATAAAAAACAATAGCAAATGTCTAATTAGTCATATGTTTGTTTCTTTTCAGTAATGGCTGCATTGCCGAAATGGAAAACCGAAGAAGAAGAAGCTGTTGAAACAGTGTGAGTAAATTATGCAATTTGGAAATTGCATTGTCACCGACAGAAACAAAGCTTGGTAGTCACATGATGTATAACCGTTATCCCAAGTACCGTTATTTCTTCAACTTCGTGCTAAAATGGAAACAATTTTGAAGAAACTTCAAAGTTTGGAGACAGCATTCAAAGTTTAAGACGAAGAAGTTGAGACAGTATAAGTAAATTTATCATTCGAAAATTGTATAAGGAAATTTATCATTCGAAAATTGCATTGTTAATGACAAAAACAATGCTTAATATACCATATAAGGATAGCGGCGTGATGTAATTGTTGTCTTATATGTAGATAATAAATATATTACAAATGTTGCCTTTGTACCGGGCGTTATCATTAGGTAACTCAGATTGTAGACAACAGGAGTAAATGTATCATAAATATATTGTAAATGATGCCTTTGTATGATAGTTGCGTGAAGCAAAGGCAGGAAAGATACACTTAGCTCTTTTTTCGCATTTACCTTATGATTTTCGTCCTTCGTCGATTCCCTCACAGTCACAAACAAACCAGCAGTGCGGCTGCATGTCTCAGCAGAGTGCTTGTCTCTCCATTCAAACTAAGGTGCAGAAAGAAAGAGATTTAGGCCTAATTCATACGCTGTCAGAATCGTGCCGTACCAAGAAATTTCCGGCCCGGCATTGGGGGCGTTGGCACGGTGGCTTTGCTGTGCCAGGATTTTGGTTCGAGCTAACATTAAAGGGTAAACATATTCATACCTACCTTAAGTTCGAAAGAATTGCAAGATATTTCATTTGAGTTAATTATTCTCCCGGGGAACTATTACTAGTAACCTAGGTAACATGAGGGTACTTGAACCCAGTCCCATTAAAGTTAGTGTTTTCTGCCTTAATTGCCACTGTTGCGGTTGCTTAATGTGAGCCATGTAAGTTGCATACGACAACGAAAAAGCAATATGTGTTGGCTGTACACCATTAAAAGTAAACAAAATTCGTTAATTATCTTGATTCTTTAAATTTTGAACGTAAGTGCCATTACATCCTGTAGCGTACTCTAGCCTTTCTAAAGACATCTAGAAAGTAAGTCTTTCTAAAGTCTTGGGTCCCGGGGCTCAAATCTATATATTAAATGAGCTCCGGACTCCACAAGGCGGAACTAGGGACCTTAAGCAGCGACGACAGCAAGAACCTTGTATCCTTTTGTTTTCGATGGTTAATTTTCAAAAGATAAACTGAAAGCGTGCACACGTAAAGCAACAAGGGGATCCTGAAGTTGTCTTTCAGAATTTACATCGCCACAACTGTATGTTTTCAGTTTTAAACAGCATGTAATGGCTGTTCTCAGTAAAACTAGTTGCCATTACCAAAGGTGTTACCACTTCCCGAATTCTGAAATAGATTAACTTTGTTGATGTGGAAAAAGTAAGAAAAATCAAAATGGGAAATTGGGTTAATTTGGCGAATTAACATTACGTTTCAGCTGACGTTGCCGTCATGGCTGCTTAAGCTCACTATTACTAGAACTGCGCCATATGCTTTTTACGGCTTTATACAAAAGAAGGGTAAAAGTAATACGTTATTGATACATAGTGTCATAGTGCTAACAGTAAATATGACGGAAACAAAACTAGAAGATCGACAACATTCTGTAAATGGAAAAATGGATGTAATGATGTTGAAGTGGTACCAAAATAAATCCAGTTAACATCCGCTATCTTGACTGCATCTCCAACATTCGCTATTTCGAACGGATTTTCATTTATCTTCGCTAGGCTCTCTTATAAATATTGCCCGTTAATTCGAGCATTCTCCATCTCGAGCCTATTTAAATTGCCCGTGAGAGTTCCAGACAGAATATAAATGAGTATCGATACCGCTGAATGCAAATTTGTTTCATGAAGTTTCGAGCCTATACTCTTCATCAAGTAAAAAAAAAAACTCGATGAAGAGTATATGCTTTATTTTGATAGAATATATGCTCGAAACCTCGGGTAATCTATTCCCATTTAGCGGGAGTACTGTGTCGATATTTATCCGTATATTACCGTATCTACTACTCAATTTTCCTAAATATTATTCTTCAGAGAAAAGGAGCATTTTTTTAACAGTTGATTTGTTTACATTTTTGAAAATAGCCAATCAAGTTGCAGCATTTACGAACATGTGATAGTAATTTTGTGATGCAATTGGCCAATCTCAAAATGTAAACAAACTTATAGGTAGATCAAATGCGAAATTCTCCCATGATACTCACAGCCAAAGGAAATACGAAATTCTACATGATACCATTTTGAAGAACATAGAAAGTAAAAATTGTATGTAATAGATAGATAACAACTAGCTGACAAAATATTAAAAATTATAAACAATTTAAATAACCCGAGTATCTTTGGGAGTAAACTTTACGGTGGGCTACAGTGGGATACAAGCTTCATTATAATCATCAACATAATTGATGAATGATCAAAATTGATCAAAAGTATAACTTTGATTAAAATTAGATCATGCACTAAGTAAGTTTCCTTCGAAATATCAAACATATAACTA
>JAYJMH010057949.1:0-12611 GCA_036873815.1 Phacellophora camtschatica | reverse complement strand
GGCCTCTTGCGGGGCCCAGCTCGATGATATCACTACAACATACAATAGAAAAACAAAGCTTAATTTTTACGGGCCCCGTCTACCCCCCCCCTCTCGGCGGTCCTGCTAATTCTGCACTGAAACAATGAAACTTACCCTAATTCTTATTTTGGGCAATTAGCTTTAGAAATTTAACGAAGGGTAAATAATTAGTCACGTTGTTTTTCGCAAGGAAAGCCAGAAAAAAGGATTTCGGCAAATTTTTAGCTTATTAACAAATGTCATTCTATCTCAATAATTACTCTACTGATTTTTGCGAAAATGGTGTCAAATCGTAGAAATCATGTTTTAAATTCAAAATAGATACTTATTAAAAATGTCTGGTTCCTATTTTTAGAACAATCAGAGTTTTAAACTGATTCAAAACGAAGGAAACAAAGAGATAAAGCACATGTTTAACAGTGTTTTCATATTCACACTTTTTTCTCAGAACAATGACGTCATATGAGTGAATGACGTCATAGATATTAAATATTGCTGAAGTTAGCAAAAGTAAAATATCTCATACTCAAAAGATATATAAGTCTTAACCTTTTTTGGTTGACCGTCATGAGATCAAATTCAGAAAAATTAAAAACGTGATTGCCCATTAAATTTTACCAAATGTCATTGTATTAATTTTGTATGACATCATCAATACTATATTTGCATGACGTCAATAAAAATATTATGTATCAGGCGAATGCGCTACTAAATGGAATAATTGCTGTTGTGATTGGCACTATACGAAAAACGTTATCAGGGAAAACCAAATTCTTATTAAATTTGCATTCTTGTATGTTGTGGAATTCTAAATTATACTGAACTGAATTGAAAGTTTCAGTTACTCAAGTCAATTGATTATTTGGTTTTATACTGCTTCTAGTAAATTCAATGGTAAGGTATATGCTTGCAAGTAAATATATCCATGGCAAACGGCGAAAATATATTGCTCACTTCATTAACGCAGGTACAAAATTAACGCGTAAAGACTAACGCAAACTGTACCAAATCGCGTTAAATTTCAGCTTCGTTTCAATTTCAGCCTGAAAATGGAAGAAATTCTGCAACACATTCTGTCTGAGCTTCATGCTGCCATTATGGTTTATTACGTCATGTTGAACAGCGCTTGCGCAATTTACCAGAAAGGCGCTGCTGACCAAAAAGATCGCAGTCATTAGATTGGCGACACAAACAAAGCCACCCTCAACAAACAGCCGTGTAAGGTAGACACTTTTGTTATTGTGATGAAGATGCCGGCCGGAAACGTTTCTCAAAAATGAAGTGCGCTCCGTTTACGAACTCCTATAAAACTCTTAAGGATTTGTAAATCGAACGCAAGGAATCTCGACAAACACTTCCTAATCCTCTATTAAGAAGTTGCAATAAAGTATTTAAAAAAAAACAACCCCCCCTCCCCCCCCCCCAGTTTATTCAATAAGACAACACAAAATTAAATCAAAACAGAGGGCAGCATGTCATGGTCCACGAAAATTGTCTTTAAAATATACTTATACAATAAATGAATGATAAACAACTCGTAATCGACACCTAAAATACATAACCACGACATGTATGACAAAACCGCAACATGATTTACAAGGGTGGTGGTTGTGACACAAACAAGAAAAAATCTAAACAAAAATCTACATTTTTGATAGAATTTATTAAAATTTCTGCACAAAACAATTTTTAAAATTGCAGATAATTTAAATTTAACTAGCTAGACGCTAAACTAACAAAGCTATCAATCCATTGTTTCAAGGAAATAAAGTTTTTAAGAAAGAAAAATTCAGCTTTGAAGAAAGTCGGGTGGACTGGTCGAACCTTTGGGTTATTTACATGAGATGAACTTGGCCACAGGATCATTTCAGCAAAGACCATATTTCATCCTGCCACACGCAAGAAAATTGCTTCTCCAAAAGCCGTTCCTTTCCACAAACTATTCACAAAAAACCAGACTGCTTCACATTTTTGCAAGACTTGTGGTTAGTCAAAGTTCGAAACTTCTGACGCTTAGCGTCCGATGAACGCTAACTTTTAGACCCCACCTCCATGTCCAGCGTCCACTCAAAAATTTACGAAACACGTTTCGGCTTCCAGGGCGTAAGTTTCAGCTCCTCGAAACCAGATTTGAGCGAGGATAGAGCATGCAGGATAGGTAAAGCGAAAATACTGCAAAAGATTTGTCTTCGAACTTTTCCGCTTTTTAATAAAATTCTGAAAATTTGCGTTGCAGAAATTGTATAGGCCTAATGTGAGTCAACGTCTGCCAAACTGTCCTCTCTCTCATTCCGTCCACTGCCGGTGAAGTCCATATTTTCCCTTGTGCCCACCAATCAAGCAACACAAAGGGAGCATGCAGAACCAAGGACATAAAAATAACGGAATGCCCTCTGAAAATGCAACATAGCACAATGGAAAATAGAACAGGGAGTGACGAGTCAACATAAAACCGCGACAAAACAGAACTATAATGTCAGCATTATTTACAAAGTACTAAGTACAACAATGTTACATAATACATGGTATACGAGGATCCTCATTCCTCAATCTTGTTCTTCCGTTACATCTGAGGAATAAAACTATTGAAACAACTACTCAAATCTAACCTACTAGTCTAAATTGCTACCAGATAAACAATTCCTAAGCACCAAAAGCAGATTCAAATGACCTGAGCATCTATTGTACTTGGGACAAATAACGCCATCAATGATGAATAAAACGTTGTTAAAAGTAAATAATTCGCTAGCAAGGATGAGCCTACCCCCAAAAAATCGTTTGGAAATATAAACTTCGGGTGATATGATGATCCGGATGCCAGGATGATCATCTCTTATTGTAAACAGGCTGGGTAGGATGATCCGGATATATCTTTCGAACGAATGATGCCACAAACGAATCAAATAATGTGCCGGTGACAGGTAATTCGCTTGATCTTACCTACAAAAAATCCCCTCAACGCTTGATCATTCATCTTCGGATGATACGATGATCCTGGTATTAGGAAGATATGCCTTCCTTGCTGGCAGGTCTTTACTGAAGCAAACGTCATTCAGCAAGGGCCTGTTTACAATTTTGTTTTTAGATTGTAGGTTTTAGAGGAAGGCTCCATGTAAACCGATTATTCGATTGAAGGGTGTTCCTTAAGGAAGTAAAATAATAAAAACAATAACAATAATCGCAGAGTAAAACGTCCTCTTAGAGGCTTTGTAATCCATGAAGCCCAGCCTGTTTTGTGGTCCATGAAGCCAAGCCACGAAGTCCAACGTAAAACATTGAGATGAATGATCCTACAATTCATGAATGAGAATTTATTGTTTTATCGACAAAGAGCTCAGCAACGAGAAGCCGATTTGGCAGCTTGGATTCACCAGCTCTACAACGACGCCTCGCAATCACTTAATATGATGAGGAATGTTCCTTTCCCGTCGAATACAGTCCCCTAGATTCTTAACTAAAGTAGTTCAAAATATTTTTCCAGAAACGGAGAATGATTACCCCATACTACGATTTAGAATAAGTAAAATCATGTTCTTGGAGGTAAATATGTTGTTCTGTTCGGGAAGCGATTAGTCGCTGTTCTAGGCAACCCTCCCTCTACTTTTAAAATTCGAAAGTTGTTCTGAGGAGGAAGGTTTACTGCCGAACGTGACACTGGAAACGTCGACATGTTGTTGTTACCCAGAATCGGCGCACTCGGCAACCTGATCATTCGAGCGCTTTGCTGCAGGTTCATACCACTAGAGGCTGGTATTTGATAGCGCGACGGGGCTGTGTTGACAGCAGAAGTTCCGTTCCAAGTCGTTAATCCAGGCATTCGGCTCCGGAGATTAGCAAGGCTAATTATCTGTAAGTTGCGAAATCGTTCCTCCGCGCTGACCGAGGTCGTTAGCGGTTGCCGGGCTACTCTCGGGTTAAAAGGAAGATCCTGAAAAGTAGCCCGAGAACTAGACATTGGCATTGGTGGGTAATTTCGTATCTGCTGCTGTTGCTGCATTTGATTTGCGATGTTCTGTTGTAGTTGTTGTTGTCTGTGAATCTCTATCATTTGTCGCTGTTGTTGTTGTATAGCTTGCATTCTTTCCTGATAGAGACGAACTCTTTCTTCTTCTCTTGCTGCAAGGTAAACGGTTAATAAAAATTAAACGATATGACATTGATGTACACAGAACAATAGCATTATTTAGCCTAACTGATTTTTTTCCTCTCTTATTCTTATACCGGGTGACGAAAAAAATGTCAAACGTTTGCAGAGTTATTCATCGGCACCTGTAAGCCATACTATCTCCATTTGTGTTTCAAACCACGCCCAAAATTTGGATACCGTCCAGGTATCTGCAACCAGGTTTAGCCGCCGACTAATCGAAGATAAAGCAGAACCTGTATGCATGCTTTCAATAGAACGCCATTTTTCCACGGTCCGTGGCTTCCACAAAAGCACATGGATCGACTTGCAGGATAAGATATTGAGAAGAATCACCGAGAAAAATCACTGACTTATCTCATTCAAATTAACGATTTTAAACTAACGCATGTACTTTTGGAGTGGAGTGGAAACCATGAACCATGGACTTTTGTAGATTAATCCAAATATCTTGATTCATATATGTTCATTGGAACTGTTTCGTATTGCCAAAAACAAAAAAGTACTGTAATAATTCGATTCAGCCCTGGGGGGCTATTTCAAAAGTCAGCTTCCCTGAGAGTATTATCTAAAAAAGCATGAGTTTTATCTAAAAAAGCGATCTTATATGAAACTCAAAATAGGTATGGTCGTACGAAAAAGAATATCGGAGTTTGTAATCAATGTGTTGTCTTTTTACTGAATCTGACATAACATCAGTAAATGAGAGCTTATTCGATTTCTGTTTTGACAAAATAAGAGGGCTTTAAATTTGCACGTTTTGCGTGATTCCGCTTGAACTCGTCATATTTCCGCTCAGGAACGATGCTATGAAGTGTTGATGTTATTCAATTTGTTAGGAAAAAACAGATGTGATCAACCAATCAAAGATTAGAAACCTATGTTGTGTAAAAACATTACCTAAATTGCGTGTTGCAGAGTCTTTCTGTTCTTCATAACTCGCCCATGCTTGTTTACGTTCTTCTTCACTGAGCTGTTCGTCTTCAATATTTTCCAACAAAATATCATGTTCGTGGTATTTTACGATCCATTTTGGATGCTGTCGCTGTAGAACTTCAGCAAGGAGTGGGTCCTAAAAGATATAATGTGACAAACGTCAGAAGATAAAGGTTTCGTTATAGGTAAGGCGGGATATTTTTATCTCCTTCCAGTAAGGCAGCTGGGAAAAATTCAACTCAATGTTTAAAATTGGTTCTGCCATGGTTTTTGCGTAGATAGTCACAGAAAGACAAAGAACTTCCATATACATGTTTTCATTATTCAGTTTTCTTTATACAAAGCAGTTCGAGTTAACAAAGATGTTCGAGATAACCAACGCTAATCATCTAAATTTCTCATTGCAATGATATTCCGGTTAATATCAGAGAACTGTCATCGCCTTGCCTGTTTAAAACACATCTGAAAAGGCATTTGATGAGCCTTGATAATTAATTCAAACCCCCTCAAGAACGACTCCCTGGGAGATCAGATCTACATATCTATAATGTTTATATTTTTAGTTTGAGACTTGTAAGTTTATATTTGTTACTTTTTACTGAAGGGATATCGTTGTTAATGAATTAGATATATATATATATATATATACCGTAAAATCTAGCTTGCGCGCAGACCCAACTGGTTACGCAGAAAGTTTAGTTGAATTGAAATTTTGTTAAATTTGACAGAATGTATTTCATGAATGTATTATGTGACGAATCGACTACATGTCGATTCGAAGTCATGCATCAAATTCATTTTTCACAATGGTTTTTCACTTTTTCTCGTACTTTTCTTGACAGAAAATATTCTCCATTTATATGCCCATAACCCCGACTCTTAACAAAAAAAAAAACAAAATCGGTTATAAGCCTCCCCCCATTTCTTTTACTTGATATTTTATCGTTTATTTTAGTTTGATTAGTATTTATTGTATTAGATTTATCTCTTTTATACTGATGGGGTTTCATGTAAAAAAATAATAAACGAAACAAAAATGAAAAGGGCTTGCGGGTGAATATACACCAAGGTATACCAACAAAACCGTTAGGTTTAATCGACGTTCTTTTGTTCAATTTGCAGGTCAAAAGCGAAGCAAGCGGTAGCTGTGGAGGAAATAATTCGGATAGAAAGATATATACTCAAAAAATATATAATCACTTACAGCTGGCAGTTGTGGGGTTGGAACTTCATTTCCTTCCACGTATTCTTCTGAAGTAAAGGCATAAAGTTCTCTTATTTCCTCGTCTGTAAAATGTCTTACAATCTGCTGTTCATCAACCACACGACCTGACAAGGCGAGCTTATTGATTTGCCTTTCGTAAATCTTCTGTTCCATTGTGCCCTGGAGACGTAAAAAGGAAAAGTATGCATAATTAGCTTTTTGACTCGTGTAAGAGCCATATGGCAATGCTCCTCTGCAAGCCTTTTTATTTCAGTCCAACGCAGAATTTACTAAATTTGCTAAATCATATACTTACCCCCGTATACACGAATCTAACATTCGCACAGATTTCTCTAGCGATCGTGAACATTTATTATCACCAGTTTAAAATATTGATATTTTGCGATGATATTCACGAAACAGAATATGACACTAAAACGTTCTGCTTGAAATCACCCACAAGCATGTTTTCATTTCAAAATATTAAGAAAGATTGAATATCTTCTGGCCTCAATCCTCACACAACTTTTAGCGATCGAGAGTCAGTGAGCTTTGAACGGATTATATGGAAGACTGGAAGCCTTTGTAAATGTTTAGATCTCCCCCACGCCCTTTCTAAATATACTCATATATACGTATTCCAAACTAATCCAAGAACAAAATATTACCTGAGAAATAAACCGGTATACATAAACTGGCTTCAATTGACCAAAACGGTAAACTCTGAATATAGACTGAACATCATGAGACGGATTCCAAGAACAATCAAAAACAATCACACGATTCGCAGCGACAAGATTGACACCAAGAGACCCAGCCCTCGTCGAAATTAAGAATAATCGAGCTCTAAAAAGATTTAAAAAATTTGTAAAACATCGCACTGCGTCAAGAGAATATAAATTTATTCCATAACTATGGTTAATTTTTCAACACAAGTAAAGCAATTGCAAATTGCTATTATGCACAAAATAGTGAAATTTCAGATAGTAAAACTAACACACATCTATCCCTGATAGCCCTGAAAAAACCATATGGCACATTGTTAAAGAATGTAAGACTGCCACTGTGAAAATTTATGGAATTTTTGAATTATTGGATCTTTGATTGAAAATGTTTTATGTACAAAATGTTTAGTTTCAACGTATAGTTTTGTCGAAATTGTAGCTATGTAAAAAGTTGGAATATTTTAAAGGATATGTTATCAAGACAAACGTTAGTTCCACTGTCATTTTCAAGGTCAAATCTCAAATTTCTCATCTCAAATTTCAAACCTATACACCGCCATAATTTTTACAAAAATATAGGTTGAGTTGCGAAAATCTTTCTCACTTAATTGACTTATTTTTTTTCCAAATTGTTCTGGTCAGATTTCAGGATCTCAGTGTCTTATAAATTAGTTTCTTCAATATATACCGTGTCTCCAAATTAAATTTCATATCAAAGTGTACAATTCGTGTCATGGAATGACTATTACCTAGGCTGTTCAGTCAAATTTATTCTTTGAGATAAAAGCAAATTATTTATTCCAAGATGAGTATCTCGGCTCACAAGTGACCAATAATGTCAGATGAGGTTTTTTATTGGTATGTTCACAATTAGAGAGTTACTACGAACTCATAAGAAAGTCTTTTAACATTTATTTTGGCGGTGAAAATCCAACAACTCCTAATCGTGTTTGTGGCTCACACGGTACAACCCAAAACAAGCGAAGCTAGTAGATCTACTTTGAGCCAAAAAGAATCATAAAAAAGAAACCAAACAAAAGTTACACTGGACGTACGTCGTGTTATCGTTGTCGTTGAATATTTCAGCGTATCTATGTCTCGTCTTAGCTGGGGTAGATCCGTCCAAGCGAAAATAATCAACACCTTTGCACCAGTTATTTTCATTACCACCAATTTTACCCCCACCAAGACTTCTTTCAATCAAATCCAATGACACGAGACTTTGACTAAACACTAAAATTTTATCACCGACGATTTCAGTATCCGCTAAAATCTCCAACAACAACAGCAGCTTGCCACTTAGCTCAACATTCGTGTCATCTCCTTCTTTGGTGAACTGGTCGTACCATTCTTTGTCTTCTTCGATGACCCTCTCGTCGCCATCAAATTCTTTAAACTTCGTCCCAGATCTGGTGCTACCCATTCCCCGGACCACCTCCTCTTTTGGTTCAACAGTTATGATATCATCTGTGCTAGATTTTCCATTTGTTTCATCTTCGGCAGAACTACTCGCGGCATCATTATCATCATCGTCATCTGCAGCGCTATCATTGTCAGACTCTTCCGCATCGAAAATGCTTTTATCAAAAACGATTTGCGGCTTTCCGCTTTTTACCTGAACACTATTCTCGTTTTTCGTTGAATGATTCTTCATGCTGACTGATCTCAAAGATGTTTTCAACCTGTTTTTAACCTGTTTTGAACTGTGTGCAACAGGTTTGTTGGACTCATCGGAAGAAGAATCGTCAGAAGACTGTGATGACGCTACTTTTTGAACTTCTACAAAAACAAGCCAGCAAAAAAATCAAAACAAATACAAATGATATTGATTTGCTTCAAGATACAGTTTCATCTTAAGAGTCTGATTCTAGAACTCCCTTTCTGTTTTCTTTTAGTGTCAGAAATTATCTTAATAAGTCTAAAAAATCATATTTTTATTCACTTTTTAGCTTGTTGTTAAAATAGCTATATTTTTGAAAATAATTTACGGCCAGGGGTAAAAAGTCTTGAATTTAAGTCGGGAAAACCCCGACGAAAATGTTTTAACTGGTGAGGCAAAATTTACAAACGAGTACCATTTATTACAAACGAAGTCACTTTAATTCCATTCCAGTTCTCTTTTGGATTACTAAAAAGAAACTGTCAATGGAAAAGCTGTTTCTTTAGCAAGCAGACAATTTATTATATTTTTTATTTTACTTTTGTCATGAAGATAAATTCTTTAATATAATAAAATATTAAAATAATGTCCCAAAGAACAATCTTAAAACCCGGGAAAAACATTTACCCCTGTGTACGCCTAAACGTGATAAAATTCTTCTTGTCTTGGGGCATGTAGAATATATTGCTTCAATTCACAAAAGAGCTAGGAGATTGTTTTAAAAAGTAAGCAATTACCCCGGGGGGTTACACCTTGATATATGGGTACGGGTATGTGCCACCGATTAGGATGGTTTTGAAGGCAGTGAATTATCTAAACGTGGGTACGATTTTCAGCAAAAATACTTTAATGATGGGTTAGATATTAAAAATTGTTTTTATGTTAGGTGGTTTGGAATGAAACACAACATTAATGTTGGGTGTACACAAATATTTGAGCATTAAAGATGATAACAACGATTGTGTTTCTAGTGACTAAAAAATTGATAATTCAAACGATTGCGTTTTTCAAAAGCTTATAACAGTTTCAAATGTGTTTAAAATATTCATAATATTTAGCAAACATTTCCCACAACCACTTTTAACGCAAATATTGTAAAAGTACCTGGCTCACTATCACTAGATTTCCATTTCACTTTGGTTTCTTCAGCAGAGCTTGCTTCTTCCTCAGATTCTGAATCATCCAAAAATTGGCGAATATCATCCAACGCCTCTCTTTCTAATCTCCTCATGGCCTCTAGTTTCACGGCCCAAGGATGTGTCCAAATCTTCATGAGACATTGATAATCAGCAAATATACCCGAACCTGTAAATGAAATTGTGTATATAATATATATATATACATGTTGTCTCAAAAACATTGGTCTCATTTCTATTTGGTAACATCATATTACCTAATAACTTATGGCTTGGTCCAATCATCACCAAAATACGTCAAAAAAGTGATTAAATTATTAGTAAAAAACAAACAGAAACCTACTGAAAATGAGAAAGATTATTTTTGCCATTTCAAAGTGATATGATAAACGAGCTTTTTACAATTAAAAGAACTGTAAATCCTTTGAACTCTATTCAAATTGAGGCTTTTCTATGTGAAAGTATTTATTTGATTAAAAATGATAAAAATGATTTTTATTGCCTGCTAAAATTCCCAATTAAGGCCTGAAATTAAAACCTGGAGTTGTTTCTTGTATCCAAATTCGGGTTTAGGCTCTGCCTGTTTTTAACCAATTGTATTTTCTAATCGAATTTTGTAGCAAATTGTGCCATTCGTTAGGTTATGAACTGGGAAATCAAATTATACTATGTTAGGGCGCAGTCACTGTGCTGTTCTAGTTATTTGTGGAAAACGGAGAGCAACTATAGGTTAGGCACAATAAAAAAGTAAAAATTTAGACTGCTAAAAATCAAAGGCAAAAACCTTTTTGAACTTGTTAACTAGCACACTAAGGCCTTTCAAACTTATGCTTGAAAGTTGTTATTAGAGTGTGATTTAACAATTTAGTAAGTCACACACTGATAACAGCACAAGCCTGGAAGGCCTTAGTTTGCTATTCAACAAGTTCAAAACAAAGTTTTTGCCTCCGACTTCGAATAGCATTTCCATACACATACTTTATATATATATACTTTGCATCTGATTTCTTTTTGCATCCGCCTCTACCTTAGTACCTTTTTACAGTTTTATTCTTACAAGAAATATATATAGTGTATATATATATTTCTGGTATGTCAACTTGAATCAAGAAAAGACTTAAATTTTTCCATCTGACTGGACGGAATGCATAAGATTTTACTGCAATCCATCCAGATCTGAGAGCTGTTGTGTTTACATTAAAGTTTGATAAATCTCACAAAAAAGAGAAAAAATCTCAGGCCGACATGGAAAAGCGATATAACTTGCAGTCATCATTTCATGTCACGCCATTTAAGGAGTCGTGATTTTATGTCCTCCTTACAAGTAGACAAAACAGTATTGACACAGACAGACCATCGATCGATATGAAACTGAAATGCTGCCGTATTCACAGAAGAACGATGGCAAAACAATATAACATATTCGTAAACAATGGGGCTAAATCTGAAAAATCAGTTCCTAAAATGCGGGGCCTTGCTGTGTTTCTAGTCTTACCTCTCGCTCTGACTTCTGACAAATTGCCATAAACAAACGTATCGAGATAATATTGATACATTTTACGCTGAGCGTCACCAAGTCTAACAAATATTGTGTACTCGTGTTTGGGCGTCAAGAAAGGTGTTAGAACCGAATAATCTCTCCTCTAAAGAATAGAAACAAAATAACCATTATAAGCTATGATAACTTTTAAAGACCCCCTGAACTGTACGAGAAATCCCACTATTGACAATATGATATTATGCGAAATAGGACATGATACTGTACAATTATTTAAAACCTTTAAATTTGAAACCATCAAGCACAATGATCCTTTTAATCGTATACAATGTTTTATAATTTATGCCACAGCAGTTATTCATAAAATGTTTTGGGGAAGGTACCTTGGGAGCTAAGTGATAAAGACGTGTCATTCCAACAACAAAAAATCAAGGCCACAATTCCGGGTCATTAATTGAAGAAAGGTTCCATAATTCAGTGTCACCCAAAAAATAGGAGCAATAATTCCGAGTCATTGATAATGAACATTTAACAAAAATACAAAGGCATATTGACATGATGGGTAATATCTATATGCCAAACTACAAACAAACACATACTGTCATGTATCTAATATACTGCAATATTGCAGTTGTTGAAAACAATTGCTGGATTTATTGTTTTGCTAAAAATATATACACATAGTTCCGGTCCGCATTCCAATAAAAGTTTAAATATCTTAAATTGATATAAAGTTCTTTTTTGCGTTTACCTCCAGAAGATATGACGTTTCACGTTGTTTATCAATGGCCCACATGACCGTTTCCCGGGGTGAAAAGGTAAAACAAAAAAGACGAACCTGAACACAGCCAGAAAGCATGTTATGTAGCACGTGACATCTCTGTTTCATAATTTTGACATCAAACGGGGTCGAGTTAGAACATTGCCCGTTTACAATGGGATTCATAAAAAGATTAGTAAATTCTTTTTTTGTCCCAAGTAGACTAGGTTTGACAAAGCTAACCATGACGAAATCTGAAAACAAATAAACAATCATATTCTTTTAATGATGTTTCGTTATTTCCTGCATTGATTTGCAAAATTGATTTAAAACTGCACGAGTACACCTCCCAAGATCTCTGGAGAACAGGAGACAATTTTTTAAAAGAAAAAATTATAGTTTCAAACACGATTTGCGATTTGAAAAAATAGATTTCACACTTCGAATAAAAATATTATTTTTGTAACATTTAATTATAAATATTAACGATAATAATGAGCGACGTTTCGATGTCATCTTAACATCAT
>JAYJMH010057938.1:0-12616 GCA_036873815.1 Phacellophora camtschatica | reverse complement strand
CAAAGCATGATGGGAATCAGTCATATCATCAGATCATGGTCATGGTTACAGAGTCGCACGCCAGTCACACGCCACTGCTGTAACTGCAAAGGAGAATTTAAATGTTTATTTGCTGTTGTTGTTGTTGTTGCTTTCGAGCTGTGGAGCTTGCTGGCAGACGCTGAAATCTTTTTTGTTTTTCTATTTTCTTGCTTAATAAAAAATAAAAAATTGTTGTTCCAAATAATATAAAACCTCATTGTTTTTCAACTGATTTTGTTGTTCATTTTCCGTTTCGTGTTTTGCATTTTTGCGGTACAAAGAATTTGATAATACAAGCTGCAGCACAACTTAAAAGTCAAGTAACACTTTAAAGGAGGCCACACCTTTCTTACATTACAGGAAACCACGCCCTTTTACAGGAAGCCACGCCCTATTCATGCACAAATTGGTGCACAGAGAAAATCATTAGGTGCACGCACAGTCCCGTGCACAGAAAACAAAGATTCCATACTGGTATTATGATGGAAGCATATAGATAGTCTTGGCTAGATAGAAACCTTTCAAATATTTTAAACCAAAAATAAGAAGATAGTTGGCCATCCACAAACTACTAAAACTAAGCCCCAGCCAGTGAATTGAGACAGAAAAAGAAGGAACAGTAAAAGTATGCCTATGTTAAGTAATATAGACTAGTAGTATGTATATAGCAGATAGGAAGGCCCATCAAGAAGGAGGGCCTAAAATAAAATCGACAGACACACACGAGATTTTTCCTTGCCAAGACTTCTTTACGTGTTTTAAATAAAAGCTTACCAATATGTTCAGTAAGTTTGACTTCATCGTTAAGCCATCTGCATATTATTTCAGTCATTGTCTCAGCTCAATTCGAGAAAGAATCTTGTTTCTCTTGTGTCATCGTGTTATCTTGCCCTTCTTGCTCATTTGTATATGGCGCCTTGTTGACATGGTATCCAAAATCCAAATTACCCAGCATGCCTTTGACAAGTTGAAATCAAAATAATAGGTTCCTCCAAAACACGTAACGCGAAACAACTTTAAATGTAGATAAATATAAGATGGATTTTTAAAACGACCGTTTACAGTCAATTTAATCCAGGTTAATTTAACTTTGATTTGATAAATCTTGGTTTATTTATACCTCATTAATACTGCGAGCTAAACCACAATCCTCGCCAGAACTGTTGCGACAGGCTCTCAAAGTAGCATACTGTAAGTTGAAATGAATGGAGTTGACATGGCAATTGCACCCCATCCCCCCCCCCCCAATTTCAATGTTGAAAGTCATTTTTAGTGGTTTTTTATGTTTCGTTTAATTCCTACCCTGACCATCCCCCCCCCCGGGCAGCCCGGGGATCAACAAAAATTTGATGCGCAAATACCCGGGGGCCGGGGAAATTTTTTTGGCGAATGCCCGGAGGCCGGAAACTGAGAAAAGGCACATTCCCAGTAACTTTATATGCAAAAGCATTGAGTATTGTCAAATGCCCCGGGGGCCGGGGAAAAATTAACAGTCAAATGCTCGGGGTGGGGAATTTTTTATGTGCAAATGCCCGGGGGTGTCCCGGGGATGGTCAGGGCAGGAATTGAACGAGACATTAGTGAGACATGGCCCTGGGAAATGCTTTTCCAACATTTACTTTGGGGGGAAGGGGTTTCTTGGCTGCATACGCTTGAAATCTTGTACATTTGAAAACGGAGATGTGAAAATGTTAAAAATTTGATGTGCGTCTCATCCTTTTCTGGCGAGGATTGGAGCTTAAACTAATCCAGGCTATCGAAAGTTGCGTGCTAACTGGTGAATCCAACATAGCGAATGAATTTGATTGGTAGAAACTTAATCTGTGTCAGTGCGAAAGCAGTATTAATTCACCTTTTAAGATGGATTTAAAATGGATTAATTTAATCTAAGAACATTTTTTTCAAAATGACGTATCAGAGCAATGAATAGTCAAACTTCAAATGAACAGATATAGCTTATTTCAGTCTTCTTCTGTGAATCAATAAATCTACTAAGGTGGAATTTAATTTTACATCTTCAAAAATAATATCTGTATTTTCACATTTTGTGTCTGCCATTTTGTATCTAAGTTCTATGAAACATAAACAGACTTGCGAGGGAGCATAAAAATGGTTACCAGAGCTACAAATCCATAATTGTAAATCTAGTATGAAGCTGGATTAAAACTGAATTAAATAAATCTAGATTAGATAAATCTGCCTTCAGTGTGAATGGGGTATTAGAAATTTAAAATGTTAAAAAGGAATGTCATAAGCACACACATGATTCTCTGCCGGGTGACTCAAACCATCTCCATTTGTATGGGCTAAAAGCTCGAAATCTATGAGGCTCTAAATTTTGAATTATGCACAAGACGATGTCTGAAGGAACGATTAAGATGTTTGGATATCATCCAGTCATCTGCGAGCACATTTATCTGCCCAAAACTGGAAATGAAAATCATCTTCATTCGAGAGCTTCCAAAGAGGCTTAAACCATAAACCATAACGGAGGTATGAATTACTTATATTACAATGCATCTCTCTTACATTGCATTACATACAGTGTGTTACACTCATGTTAGTTATTTGTTTAAGGCAAAAGGTCATGTGATTTATTTACTTCACGACAATTTCTTTTGCAGGCATGCACGATATTGAAATATAGAGGCATCAAGAAGAATAGCGAGCTGCTTTGTAATCCCCAAGACTACAAATATCAACTTGTGAGCAAAACAAACGACATCCGGAGGGAAAACTTATAGTTTGAGTTTGAGATATGATCCAGTCATCTTCGACAACATTTACCTGTCCAAAAATTAAATTAAAGTTTACCTTATCCGCGAGTTTTAAAGTTAATTTGGAGAAACATCATTTATTTCCAATGTACGTTTTGACAGTAAATCAGCCTAATTACCCCCTGGTCACAATGCTGTTCGCTCATGCAGAAGCAATTCATTTATTTTGCTGCACTTTTTGCTTGGAGTTGTCAATAACGGGCTTATTATACACAGACGAAAGAAAGACTTGAAACGCAAGCATTAAATATTTATGTTTGCTATTCAAGTTCATGTTTGTCGATTTGCTTTTCTCAACATTTGTGCATACAAACAGGTTTTCAACAGATTCCACTTCTAAATGAAGGATCCACGAAATTGCTTTGTTTTCTGAACTTGGCAGATCATTTAGCTGGATTTCTTGTGCAAAGAGATTGAAAAAAAAATCTTTTTTATTTTTTGAAAGATGTTTATGACAGTAAAATATGGAGGTAAGTCAAGTTTAATTTTAAAATTCAGAATTTCAATCAAGCAATGAAATTATCATGTGTGATATTGATAAATGATATGATTTGAAACTGTACTAGACTATACATGATAAAATTTCATTTTGTGATGCATCGAAAATGTGCCAATTTTTCTAGTCGCAAACAAAATTGCGTCTTTTTAATAAAAAAAATTAATAATTATCATGTTAGACTGTTGAAAATTAAAAAATTTAATTCAGAAAGAACCAGGTCCCAAGCTTGGATGAGGGTTACTTGACCAGATTTAGATTTTAGATAGATAGGGACTCCCTCCCATGCTTTAGCACCCGTTATTTCTACAAATTTTTGCGAAATGCATACCCGACAAATACAATCTAAATCTTTGTGAATTTTGAAAATTATGAAAATCGTCCATACCAGTTTTATAGACCAAAATCATGAAAATTTGTACCGGTCTTCATTTGAAGATTATGAAAATCGATACCATTCTGGGCGACATGTCCCCAGTACCCAATAACACGTAGTACTTAGTCCCCTCCTGTTCCAGAAACATTTCAATGATGCAATCATCAGAAACAGTCAACATTCGATACACTTATTTTTTATTTAAAAAAAAACGCCAGGCTGATATTAGAGTCAAATTTTTTGGTATCTCAAAAATTGCTTACGTTTAGTGTGAAAAAATAATGCAGGCGTTGGTCATTTAACCTGAAACGCACTATAAAGATGATTTCGTGAAGGGTGGGGGATAACAAGTTTGTAAAAATCAGTCCGGGCGGAAATGAGAAAAAATCTATACTGAAACCTATTGTTTTTATAAAGAACGTGTAATATTTTACAAACACTGCTTCCAAAAGAGTGGCTGTATACCAGTCAAAACCTGTAAAATAACTGATAAAACTTTTATTGTAAATACTCCTGAATATATTTTTAACTGGCAACAAAATAATTTTTATTCAGCAAATGTTAACCAGTGTAATTTATTCAAATTGCATTATTCATGTAAATTTTTTCACTTATCAAACTTATTGGTTTCAATTTTCACGGGTACTTCTTTTCGCGAGTGACCTTTTGTGCTTATTGCGGGTACATTGTTTGCGAATTGGTTACAGATAAGTTTATCGCGGGTACATATTTTCGGGAATTTCGTAATACAGTTGATATCCCTAATCTCAAACTCTCACGGGTAATTGAAATCTGATCGAGAAATAGAATGTTCTGATTAACGGGAAATATTTCACAAGAAAGCCTATAGCGAGAGGGAGTGAAAAGATGTTCGAAATAGCGAATGTTTGAGATAACGGTCAGTGGAGATAGTGTATGTCAACTGTAAATAAATAGTTAAGTAAGATTCCAAACTTCTAAAATATGACAAAGGATAAAACTTTTGCAAAATTAATACCAATAAGATAAATTGTTTTATTTATGTCAATTGCCTTATTTGATTATTGTGAATTTACCTTAGAAGGTGAACAAAAATTCTTCAACTTAGATTGTCGAACAATACTACTTCTTCAGTGTATCAAAGAAAAATGCGACAGTTCAAATGAAGGTATTTATCACTTTTCATTCAAATTAACTTTAACTACTATCAGCACGAAGATAGCAAAATATTGTTTTCTCTCTTTATTTATAGTTAGTGCATACAAATTCTGGCTACTTTCGTTGCTAATTAAGACTAACTTTTACAAACTACAATTTAGTTTTAATACAACACTTTTTACAAACATAAAAGTCACATCTGCATTCTGTCATACTGTTTTGGTATTGGCAGAAAAAATACTTCGAGTCAGCAAACATTTCTATTGTTCTGCATTGTTTAGATTAGCCTCGTTTCAGCAAAAAAGTGCTAATCACACAGGAAAATAGTTCGACTTAAACGTTGGCCTCGTTTCAGGAAAAATACTTAGTCAGTAAACATTTCTATTGTTCTCTATTGTTTAGCTCAGCCTCATTTCAAGAAAAAGTTTTAGTTAATCAATCAAATCCCACTATTTTTAGCTTCTGCGATTATTTCATTGGTGCGACAAAAATTTGTCGCAGCTGTCCAACGTTTTCCTTGTATATTGATTCTCGTTGGCGTTCAGCAATTCAATTCAATATCCACAAGACGACTGGTGAAGCAAATCTAAATCTTCTATTCAGTAAAATTCTCAAATTCTCTATTTTTGCAGGGTCAATCGACCTAGCTGACGAGGCAGGAGAAGTCATGTTTTTGAACGAAAGAAAAGATCACTACAGCAGTGAATTTCTAAAAGCAAGAGGAGTGTATATACTAATCAGAAGAGAAAGTAAGCAAGGGGAATCTATTATTTATATATGTGCATTAAAAGGCGAAACTGCTCCTATTAGCGTCAGTTGGAAAGATATTTTTATCAAATCGCTCAATATTTTAGAATGTTAGGCATTCAACGGCTTTGAAAGTTTTTTTTCGACAACACTGCATACAAATAAATATAAATGTGATTAATTCTTGCGACAGCTAAACTCTGCAATTGATGTAATTAGTGAAAACCTCATCAATTTTAATTAAGTAGAATTCCTTTATTTGCATGCCGTTTCAAAATTGATGCAATCTTTATTTTTGCTTAAAATAAGTCTTAAATAAGTCAAAAATATTACTAAACTCATTCAAATTGAAAGAACAAAAAAATATATAATCTTAATAGTCATAAGTTTGTTTTCAACTCCCAATTTGCAGCAACCTTGTTTCCGAAGTTATTTCGAAAGAAACACACACAGAAAAACACCTGATAATGACTGCTTCTAGACTCATTACATGTTTGTTCGTTTCGCTCCTCCGTCTGAACTGATATCCCCCGCTCAAATACCAGAACTGATATACCCCCTCCCTCCCCCAAACCACCTGAACTGATACCCCATCCCCCACTGAAGCAGACTGGGCAAGAGCGACCAACGTTAAGGTATGAGAAGCGAAAGGGTGGGAATCGTGCAACGAGGCTAGACAAAGCTACTTTGGTTTCTGAGTTTAGATTATGCGCATTGGGAGACGTTTGTTTAGGCCAATAAGTATCAACATATTCCTTCATTGCTTTTGGTTGACTTGCATTCAATGTTTTTTCATTTTCGTTTGATTTCTGTTCCGCTTTTTTGGTTGCCTTGGCAATCCTTTCCGTTTGCAGTTTTTTTTTTTTGCCATTTTCAAATAAAAATGGCACAGGGACCTAATATAGAATAGCCTTGATATTCCTGATATAGCATTGCAAAGGCGACAAGAAAGAGGAACAGGCAGCGAACTAAAATGACACATAAACCATTATATTCTGGGACGGGTATGTACCGCCCATAAGGGTGGGCTTCAAAACATGGGTCAACATTTTATGCAAATTTCTTCAAAAAAGCGAGTCTTATTTGTCAAATGCCGTAAAATAACGAAAAACATGGTGTTTTGGAAGTTTATGTAGATTTTGTGTTTTTATAAGGGTCTAAACTCACGACATTTAAATTATATATCGTAATAGATAAGGGTAATATAAGATAAAGCCTTTCCTTCGTCGTATAGAGTATCAGATGTATTTTTATTATCTTATGAATTTGAATTAAAAAATTAAAAAAGGGTATATTTTTAAATTTAAGGGTCCTGTAGCCACGTGGGCAAGTTCACCAGATTTGAATAAAAAAAAAAAAACGCCAAAAGTTTTCGAACAAATCAATTTAACATCCCAAAATTCTGAAACATTAACAAGTATAACTTTTATCCCAGAATGCGACAAAAACTATCCAATTTACACTCCACTGCTGAACGACAAAAAAACCATAACAGATGACTTCATGAAATGCTTGAATTTGATCAGAGAGAGAGCAATAAGACAAGACGAAGATCAAAGACTAATTGAAGCTGAAAAATGTTCAAATGGAAAGGGAAAACATGGAACTATTGGAAAGAAGATCAACAAAGATACAATCAATATCAATTTGAAAAGATCGCAATCGCAAACACTTGGAAACGCGAAAAAAACGTCAACCAGAGGCGGGAGGCCATCCCGGTAACAGCTTTTACACTGATTGCATGATTGCATGATTGCATGATTGCATGATATTAATGGAAAAAGCAAAATTATTGCAATATAAACATTAAAACAATTAATTTAAAAGTTGCTGTGTCTGTTCCGGAGGAAATAACTTCCATTATACCGGTACGGGATGTGCCATTTGGGGGGGGGGGGGGTTGGTTTTTTCATGCAGAAATAAATTTTGGAGTATCATTTTTGGTAAGGTCATACATTTTCAGGTATCCCTTTTCAAAATAAAAATTTCCTGATTTTCAATTTTTATTAATGTGCATATAATAAATTTTTATTGTGTGTATTTTTCATTTTCTATAAACTTTGAGATTTCAAGGTATGATTTCACAAGTCAAAAATGGCACACCCCGTCACCTTCCTATTGAAGTTACCCGTCACCTTCCTATTGAAGTTACCCGTCACCTTCCTATTGAAGTGTTTATTAAATAAAAGTTCAGGAGCGCAGTTGAGAAACTCGAAGCTTCAAATGAAAGATTGAGACAAAGTAAAAAAGAACTGTATACAGCATTGATAAATCTAATTTTGAAGCAAAAATTACAGTTGAATTTTTCACAATCAAATTCATATCCCCTTGGGCAGCAGTGGAACCTAACTTGAATAGGGGGCATGTCCTATATTTTTGTGTTTGAAATTTCGATTCGATAATGTATTTTTGGATCTGAAATTTTAGTCATCGAAATATATTATTTTTGAAAGTTTTTAATCTTAAGAAATCGCATTGAAATATTAATTAAAAGAATTTATATGCAGCAAAATTTCATCATAACACATGCCATACCATTATATTTTTGGGTTTGCGTTTTCGTTCCATTATATGTTTGGGTCAGCTTAAGGTCCCCTCAGACACGCCCCCTTACCCCCAGTTAGATGGTACTAGCCCCTGAGACTTATGTGCAATATCATTCAAAGCAATAATATTTTGCATGAATTACATGATGTAGGCAAGGATGTCGGAAAGAAATCGCAGTAGCTGGGACAGCAGGGGGCAAAATTTAGATTTTTAGCGCAAACAATGGAAAGATAAAGATATTATCATGATTTGTGTAGGGCAAGGGGACAGCTGCATACATTTGACATCATCATCATCATCATCATCATCATCAAAAATCATAAATTACGACATACCCCCAGTTGAGGTATGAAATAACAAACAAAATTGATGGGACTCCGCACACCAACCAGTGGTAAAATGAGAGCCCCATTTTAACATTAAAAACTAGAGATTAATAAGCTGAAAAAGTTAATAAGCAACAGCAAGCAAAACAGAAGCCCAACAATGGAATTTAGCTTAATTTTGCAGCTTTACAGGAGGCGGCGTCGATAAATTGACAATTTGACAATGAACTATAGTAATTCTTAAAATTTCTCAAAGATCCAGAGAGGCATCATACGGATTTGTCAATGAGCTATCGTAACTTATGAAGAAGTTAAAATTAGCATCTACGTCTCGACCTGCCAAATTTGTAAGATACCAAAAGGACACTAAACATGCTGTTTTGGGCATAAATTATGGACCTCAAAGATCACGGATAGTCCAGAATATAACGTGGTAGAACCCAAATGTTATTTTGGATTAGACAAACATAATAGCAAAAATTTTAAAGATTACAATTAAGGAAAAATCAAATTCTGGGGCGTTGACTATACCCACAAACCTATTGGACTTGGTTTGGATCCGTCGCCGACTAATACCTTCCATACACTTCGAGTTCACCCAGGCAAATAATCCCGGGAGAATAAACGTAAATATACTGTCCCGTGATTGGATTAGTGCATTTGGCTCTGACGTACTGATTTTTGTGACCAAATATGCCTGATTTAACACAGATGGGGTTGCTTGCGCCGTCTGCAGTTGTACTGTTGCCTATTTTGACATCAAATACCTGCATCTGTTGCCATTTTGAATCACTGTTGCAGTTCTGCAGTGCAACAGAATATATCACTGCCGTTGCTTCAAGATCAACACGAAACCAATGATACACAACTACAACTCCTATAAAAAGAATATTTCAAACTATGTTCTGCATCGTTTAACTAAACGTTGCTCCAAAGCAAACATTAACATTGATACAAGTGTAAACGATGCGCCGGGTGTCCCAAAAAATGGCAACAAGTTTGATTAAGGCTAGGGCTGAGAATATCGCTCAAATCCGTCAAAAGTATTCTCTATAGTTAACTTGAAAATAAAAATCTGGTTTGTTGATGTGGTCTTTTAAGAATTGAGATATTAAAATTTAAAGTTCAAATTTGACTCCCACTCAAAACAGAGGTTTTAATTTTTGGCCTACGCTCTTTCTTAACCCCTGTTGGTTTTTTCTGAGCTGTACTTTTTCATAATTTCCAAGGGGCCGAAACCTTTTGACTTTTCCTAAAATATAACTGTTCATAAAATTTTCCAAAATTTCACTGTCACATGACAAAACAATGACATATTTGGAAGCCAGTCTCCAAGGAATTTAGTTTTACGGCTCTAAATAAGTGTATATTAAACAGACAAACGATAAATTATAAATGCACAGACAAATTTTATTGGCATGGTTGAATTTTGTTTTTGATTCTCTATCTTTTGATGTACAACACATACATTTTTGCTTACGTCAGCAAAAAATATTATATATGACGTCAAATTTTGCGTAAATTTATGCGAGCTTGTGAAAACGCCAAAGAAAACGCATAACAGCCAGGTATTGCATGCAATGTAATAGCCCTGGGTACGAAAAAAATAAGTAAATTATTTGAAATAACACTCTTGCATGTTCTTAACAACAAAACTAATTACAAACTTATTCCTAGAAGTCCATAAGCATTTTTTGTAAAAAATACCGTAGTAACTACAGTAAGAATTGGCGGCCGGAACGACAGGCTTAATATAAATCTGGAATAATAGATTTAATAGACGGTGACGTAGTTTACTCACCACCTGGAACACTTGGTTTTCTTTTAGAAATAGCGCAATTAATTTCCATTGCCTGTAACTTCCCATCCACTGCATTTGATGGTTTGTTTAAAGGGGTTTCCATGGATATCATAGTAGCTGGTTTGTTCAATGCAAGATTTGCTGAAGCAGCAAAAGAGACAAATATTAACATCAGGACAGTCTAAAAATCGTTGATGTAACTCCAGGCAGGGGGAGCTTTCCAATATAAGACAGCTAAAAGTAATTGGCTTCTTTTTCAAAAAGAAGCCAATTACTTTTAGCTGGAAGACGTAAAATATAATAATTTAAGTGTATACTATATCTGTAACGTAATATACTATATCTAGTTTGTAGATGTTTGAAAAATTTATAAATACGTGCATAAGCAATAATATGTTTTAATGGAAAATTCTGTGAAATCTCTACACCCCTAAAAATACCATAGTTAATGACAAAACTGCAATGGTAATATTTAGAAATTACTCCTACGTCAAATCTTATACCTCAAAAATATTTCAAGCTTCATAAATATAAGAACTCTTTTAGTTAATAACTTTTTCAAAACACGGTTTTCAAAATGTTCAATAATGTGTTTAAAATGTAAACCTACCTTTCAAGAATACATACCCTTGAGTTGTGCTTTTGTCAAAACTATGTTTATGTTCTTTAAAAACACTTTCAGTTGATAATGTTTCCCAAACACTGTTTTTAAAATGATCAATAGTGTGTTTAAAATGCAAACTTACCTTTCAAGAATACATACCCTTGAGTTGTGTTTTTATCTAAACTATGTTTAGGTTTTTTAAAAACACTTTCAGTTAATAATGTTTCCCAAACACTGTTTTTAAAATGATCAATAGTGTGTTTAAAATGCAAACTTACCTTTTAAGAATACATACCCTTGAGTTGTGTTTTTATCTAAACTATGTTTAGGTTCTTTAAAAACACTTTCAGTTAATAATGTTTCCCAAACACTGTTTCTAAAATGATCAATAGCGTGTTTAAAATGCCAACTTACCTAGTCGTCATTGCATTCAAGCTATGTTTAGGTTTTGGTTTATAATTTTTTCTAAACACTGTTTTCAAAATGTTGAATAGTTTGCTTAAAATGCAAACTTACTTGTAACGACTACGGGCCCTTGAGTTGTGTTTGCATCTAAACCAGATTTATATTCTTTAGGAACTCTTTCGGTTGATATCTTTTCCCAAACAAGAATATCACCTTTGATAGCTTGCAATTCGCCCAAATTTAGCAACATTCTGAAAGTACCATTCTTAAGAATCTTTACGACGTGTGTGCAGCTTTTTTCACGATCGCATTTGTAAAACTCTGTTTTATGTTCCAAGAGTTGTGTTTTCAAACTATCCTTGCTTGTTAGAAAGAATGAAGAGCCACAATGAATCTGAACCAGATAAACTATCATTAGGATAACAATTGATATGCAGACATTCATCTTTAAAAAATCACCACAACCTCTTTCAGAATCAGCGATACATAAAGTCAAAAGCTTTTTCGAGCAGCTCCAAATATATCGAAATTTGTAGAAGCTTGTATTTGCATGGTAGCTTTTAAAAATCGTTCATAAACAAATAAAGGACAATTTTCCATAAATAAATGATGGCACTTTTAAGTCTTACCTCCTGGAAATCAGAACACTAATGCAAAACACACGATGCGTGTACTTTACACCTTTACAGTGACCGCGGAGCAGGCTGAAAGTGGTGGGGCTAAAAGGACCGAACACAACTGAAAAGCAACGATTAAGGAAAAAATTAATTTTGCAAATTGTGGTGGGGTTATAGCCCGCCAGCCCCAACATCTCCACGGTCCCTTCTTTAGCAGAGGAAGTTCATCAGTGATGTAGAGCTAGGAGGGCTAAGGGGGGCTCAGCCTCCCTTGTGAATGCCTAAAAATGACTGAATTTTACTTTTTGGTAATATTTTAAGTTATTTTATATTGGAGCCCCCCCTTGTTATTTTAGTGAAATTACATTACTGGAGTGCATCATATTTCATAGCAGTTTGGTAGCTAATTTTTAAATAACGAATAATATGTGTAAGCTATATTACCCGGTTTTTTTTGCTGTTTTCTGGTGTTCTGTTCCTGCCTTTGTAACAGCCTCAGACGCAGGTGTGTGCAGAAAACAATACTGTCGGAATACATCGGAAAATGGCAAGCTGATGATAAAAAATTACCGGAATTATGAAGCGCAGAATGTACAACGTTATTAGCTAAATGGGACAGCTGGTTTAACATGTACGTTTCTGATTTATGTAGTCCAAGTTTTTCAACGCAAAAGTCATCAAATGATGGATGAAATGTTTGGTCAAATGTTAGTTCGTTCGGCAACTAATTTGTTGGTTTATTCACGGGCTTTTGGAATCGTG
>JAYJMH010057927.1:0-12616 GCA_036873815.1 Phacellophora camtschatica | reverse complement strand
TGCTTATTTATCAAAATATTTCAATAAATGCATTATGTACAGTGTATACTCTTGTTTTTAATAAAAACAATTAAACTGTATATCATCGAAGTTTGAATCTGCTATTATTCGAAGTTTGAATTACGATTACGAGGCGGAAAATCCAAGTCAAAAAATCTTTTTATGTATTTTTCCGGTATTTTTTATGTTCGTATTTTATGAGTCGTGGCATAGCTTTGCGTTACTACGACGAATGTAATCAGTCTACTTCGCAATGCAAACGGATTTTACCATCATGCATGGAAGGAGGGGGGGTTGTTTTCCAAATGAACAATTTTCTTTGCTAAATGGAACACAAGCACACTACTCTTACGTGGTGAAGGAGATCAATAAAAATCACGTGGAACTCAATTCCCTCATGGGAGAAACCCTTTCAAACCAACCGCAAATCGCTTTGTTTTACAAAATTTTCCGTGCCGTTTCACATTTACATTGTAATAATTGTTTCAACTCCTTTGAGAGTTATTGAGAGAGTTTATCATTTCATCCACGGACCACGCTTGAAACTTTCATTCGAGTCGAGGCAGACATTTTTTCTGACGAAGGTTCCCTCAGCCAAAGCTGACTTTTCCGAGAGGAGAAAGACTTCAAGAACGAAGCGAGATGTCGCAAGAACGTTTGAAGAAATGTTGAAATGCTACAAATGGTGAGCTGAGCCTTTTTAATTTTCCCCATGTTATATTTAACAGAAACGATTCTTGAATTCTGGCCTTTGCTGGAGTTTCTACGGAAATTTTGTACACTCCGGATGAGCATAATAGGCCTATCCAGACGTGGGTTGTGTGTCGTATTCGGAAAATACTGCATTAAAAATTATATAACGTTTTGCTACCACTGAGGATCTGTCAGATAAAATTGAAAACGACCAAAAAGCTTTAAGTCAGGCTTAAAAACTAAAACTTGGAGTGGCGCCAGAGTTAGCTAAAACTTGGAGTTTCAGCCCTTCTTTATGGGTAAAACTATTCTGTAATAGGGAAACTATTTTTGTAAAACTGAAGAGAAATGAATCTGGTTTGCGAGGAAGGCAACTCACAGCACCACTCTTGACTAAAACAAATAAAACGCATGGTCCACCAGAGTGAAATGGGTTGGATTAAAAAAAGTAATTGTAAACAAAATGATTATCACAATTTTCTCGAGATGACGTAAAAACCAGTTTGTTTTCATCCAGTAATGAATCTATGAATCTCCACAGGAGTCTCCCTCTAGTTTGAAATGAAATGCGAATTTCACGAAAGCATTGCAGCAACACGTGTTTTCACACTGCAAGACTTCTCTGGATATTGGTCACGTGATATAAACTGGGTGAAAACAAACATGAACTGAATCGGGTTGTCGTTGTGTACACCTCCTGCTAAAGTTCACTTATCCAGTGATTTGCACAGATTTCAGGGGGGTAACGACTTAAACATGCTGGCATTTTCCAACTGAAAAGCTTCAATTGAGATTTTCACTTCATTGTTTCCAGTCTACCCATTTCACGCTGTTAGGCCCTATCTATCGAACAGTATCACGTCAATTATGAGCATCAAATAAATTAAAGTATTTTACTCTAAAATTAATTTGCAATGCAAACCTGAAAACTATCTAATCAGTTACAAAACTGGATTATTAAACGCCCGTGACGGGCAGCAGTACGGCCCAATTTAAACACATGACGAGCTTAAATATACAAAAATAAATTTAGAGCTATATTTTCGGTTTAACTTCGCTGGTACTATGGCTTGCTGGCGATATTCGCACCAAAGCAAAATGAACATGACAAAGAAACGAATACCGTGTCACGAAATATTTTGGAACTTTTGGTTTATAGCCAATTGGTTTATAACTCTTACAATTTGAGTGGATTTTTGAAAAAGCAAATATCCTCGACGGAAACGTTTGAAGAAAGAAAATTTGCTCAGCTTTCTATACTTCAATCGCTGTATATTAACCCTTAAACGTAAAACGTCGTAAAATCGTAAAACGTCGTAAAATCGTAAAACGTCGTAATTTCACAAGGTTTTTCAACTAATTTATGCGATTTTTAAATTAACTTGGTTTGCATATGCTACTCCCTGCAAAATAAAATTTTTTATATGATTTTACCGTTTTATGATTTTTCCAAAACAACGTTCCCTAGCGATCATTTAAATTCTTTTTTCCTTTAAAATGTTTATAGATCCATGTTCCCAGCCAAAGTGCAAGATTTTCCCAGGCACCCCTCTGCACGATCCTAAATATTCAAGAAAGAGCAACCACAATTTTGAAAACAAATTTCATAACAGTTGACCTTTCGATCTAAAACTAAAAGATATGTACATTTCCGGGAGACTGTAAAACGAAACAACAGTTGGGCAAAAACAGACATGACCGTTTAGTGGTCATAAATACCACGCTATTTATATATGTTCGTAAAGATGCGAGTGTTCATGATCGGAAAACGGTTAAAATAATGTTACGTTTCGTTCATTCACTTGGTTGTATATGGCTTCTTAATGTCAGCAGGCAAAAAGCTCATTCTTGTTTGTCATCATGCTTTTTCGAAACCATATTACAGTTGAACCGAGCTGTGTCAAACTCTCAAGGGGTTTGAAAAAGACCATGGAAAGAACCTATTAGAATAAAGACGCAAACAACACTCCATAAAGGGGAATGCGAATTTGTTCGAGTTTTTAAGATAAAACCGAAGCAAATTCAACACTTGAAAGCTCTCAGGGGATATACAAGAATTAAGCCAACAGCGAAAGCTCTCAAGGGATGCACAAAACAGTTCGAGTTAACCAAGGTTCAACTGTACCCATTTGGTTACTATCAAATTTATGTTGTACTCTAAGGCCACACTTGTAGCTGTAGTGCCATGGTTTGAATTATTATTATGTACAAAATTCTGCGAATAACTTTTTGGATGACACGGCTGTTCAGTCTGTTTTTGCCTCAAATGCTGAAATATATTAAAAACAAAGTCCCTGCAGGATTTTACAAATTTAGGATTAAAAACCTAATAAAAAATTGAAAAAAACCTAGACGTTTGATACAATCATTAACTTTTTCCCATTTGGGGTAATTTCGGTACCTGAACTTCGTTGTCCATTTTTAACTCCTCCAAAGATTTTATGCTGACGTTCGTGACAAGCATCTGATCGTCGGCAGATCCGCCTTCTGATGAACTTCTACTGCGTTTTGGTGCCGGAGTCCCGCCCGTTGTTTTTCTCTTCTGAACCGTGCGGCAGCACGCTTCGCTTGAAAACAACCCGGTCAAGATGCCGTTGTCGGAAGCCATCCTTTCTTCCACGAAAGCAGCTGCTTCCATGCAGTCTGCCTCGTGCGCACAAAACTTTTTGAATTCGTCCAAACCATTAAACCTGAAGCCGCGACTCCGCTTTAACGGAGGAACGTCCGAGAGTATGAACGTTGGCGGGGTCTCTTCACTTTCGTCTAATAATGCATCCTCTGTCTTCACCTGTGATAAAAATGATAGCAAACATTTCAACAACAATACAGTGAGAACTCGCCACTAAGAAGCCCCCGGGCGGGGGAGGGGGTTGGGGTACACTCTAATATATGGGTATGTGGCACCGATATGGATAGGTTTGAAGGCAATAAATTCTCTAAACATGGGCATGATTTTTAACAAAAATGTCTTAATGTTGGGTCTATAACAATTTATAGATATATGTATATATGTAATAAATATAAGTAAAAGATATATAAATATTGTTAAACATCCGTACATTGTATTCATTATCGCCCGGGTGCGGCTTTTCGTCAAAGAAGATTGTGATGGCACTGATATTATCTGCCTTCATCTTTTTCCCCTTCCATTTCTTAAGTGCTTTCGAAATCAAACTGAAAAAACAACAAACATAAAAATTACACATAATAAACAAACATAATGAAGATATTGAAACAAAAAATCTTAGGTTATTTCTTTTTGCATTTTAGCACAACATATTGTTGATCGACATATTGTTATACACAACATATTGTTGATCGACTACTCCCCATAACCAAAGATTACAATTATTCATAATCAAACAAATATTCAATTAGGTCATTGTCATGTCATATATACTGAGGTTATGACGATAAATAAAGAGCCTAAATATGAATTTCTTACTTGGCGGCTGCATCAGGGTTATCAGGATCTTTCTTTTCATACTTGTGTACAATTTCGACAGCCTCTTGTGCATCAACTACTCCCCATAAGCCATCGGACGCGATAATTGCGAACCAATCCTCGTCTTGCCTGATGTCGTAACACTGAATATCTGGTTCAGGTGAGACAATGTATTGTCTGTTATCCTCATTGTAACTCCACAAGTCCCCTGAAGAAATAAAAGAGAACCAACAATATAATCACAATATCCTCTCAAAATCCCCCTAAACTAGCTACAGAGAATTTCCCTGAGGAAAACATTGTTCCTATCACCCGTGTGTTTATTTTTTGTGTTTCCTGGCACCCCTGGCTTTTATTTGGTGACACGTAATCAATCAGATACTCGTTTGCATTATGAAAATTTATTTCTCTTCAAAATTCTGGAAAAGCGGATGATCCCAATTACACAATTTTCATCATTTCATAGTCATTCGTTAAAGTCAGCCAACGAGATCGGCCAGGCAGATCATTGCAGTTAACCTAATACTCGATAGTAAAAATACCAAAAGAAAGAAAAGATGACAGATTGGCAACAAGACAGCAAACTAATAACACGAAAATGGCGAATGAGGTATATAATGCTTTGTATCTATATTAGCCTAAAAATTGAAAAAATATTCCTTTTGAGTACTAAACTGTGACGTCATGAAGAAATCTATTTTTAGAGTTTCTAAATTGGAACTGTATAATCTGAGAGAAATAACCAAAAACAACTCTAGGCAAACTTTAATTTTGTTTATTAATCATTTAATCACGGACAGGGTCCATCCCATGGCAACTGATTTTCAAAATATTTACAAAATACATGTTCTCACCAAGTGATCGAGAAACAGCAAGAAACGGTATATGTTCGTAAGTAGTGGTTTTTTCCAACGTGCCATTCTGCAACACGCTGTTTTGCATTACGGGACGCTTCCATACCACACGTGTCACACCCTTCACCTCAGCCACCGAGCCGCCAAGGTCGTCGATCCTGCAATTAAAACAAAAGTTGCAGCAAAATGCGTATGAGACCATGGGTTGCGGAAGGAAGGGGCTACAGCCCTCCACCCCCAACAATAATTTGCAAACTTAGGTTTTAGCCCATGTTAAATTCGCGACAACCCCCCAATCCAAGAAAGTATGCTAAAAATTCGCCATAGTCATCTAAATCTAAAATATGCTCCGCGTTCCCTGGAGTCAACCTCTTCAAACTGATAATAAATATTTCAAAATCAATTCTTCAGTTTGTCTCTAGGATGTCCAAAAAATGTCTTACCTCTTTTTCTCCTCCGGTGCCTCAGGTTTATGTTCTGGTGTCACCAAAGTACCTTCAGCTCTTTCAGTGCCTTTATTCCTCTTGGCAAGGACAAGACCGGAATCCCCTAGCTGGGCGACGTACATTTTTCGTCCTCTGATTATTGCGACTGTGGCTGTTGTGCCAGAAGTACTTCGTGTTCCGTTTTTTCGCTTAGGCCAGTTGTCTGCAAGAAAAGACAAATGCCTGTTATCATTATGATTCACAACAACAAAAACATTTCTTGCTTTTTGATATAAAAAACGAAACGATAAATCTTTGATGAATGAATGGAAGACTATTTTCGAGAATTGAGGCATTGAGAATTGAGGCTGATATTTAAGGCAAATTTTTTTTATATCTCAGTAATTACCTATGTTTAAAATGTTTTTAGAGTGGTGGAGGTAACTGCAAGTTCAAAGTGGGAGTAGTGTAAAAATCAGTCCAGAAATAAGAACAAATCCTGGCTCAGGCAAAAGCTTGCTGTTTTTATAAATAAATGCATGATGTCGTTTTCTTTCCAGAATCAAAAAGCAATACATATATATAATGATGATAATAATAATTTTGTAAAGAATTGGAGGCAAAAATAAGGCTAAAATAAAAATAATGCTTAGCACACTTAGGCCTTTCAAACTTTTGATCTCTTCAGAGTGTGACTAAATTCTAACTAAAACCTCCAAAATATCTTTTCATATGAATTTAAAAGTGATTTATAAATATTGATCTCCCTGAGGTTTTCATTCATATTTTCCCTCATTATTTACCTCTGATACAAAGGGCAATTCAGTTAACTGCCTAAATATTTTCGTCATGGTCTAAATCATGCCCTCAAAATTCTACTCATTTGGAGAGTAGAATTTTGGCTTAATGAGCTTCAAAAGACTGAAATAAGATCATGCTACTCCAGGCATAAAAGGTGTTTTTCTTTCAATTTCTTCTGCCTTTGAAACAATTAGTCTTCCCAGATGGTTTTGGTTTCCCATCGCTTTGGTTTCCCCATCCCTCTGCGTTTGAAGCAAAGGTTCAATTTTCGTGAATTACTGTATGATATGATGGTATGATCGCGAGCGGCAGGAAACATTTATTTTGAGCGTCTGCTGGGTCAGCCGTCAAGTGGCTAAAGAGTAGCACGAAGCCGCTGATTAACATCGCGGCTAATACACTATTAAAAACCGCAACCTATGACCACAATATTTCCAAAGCGCAAAATAACTGTTTCGCGATAGCGCGGTTAATCTTCGCTGATCTCATGGCAAAACTCCGCTCGCAAAAGAAAACATTCCAATGAAATTGTGAAGAATGGCACAGCGCTCTGCTTGAATTCGTTTGTCAAGAATATCAAAAGCTTGACGACAACAGATGTCTTTATGCCAGTTTTTATTGTTGAGAAACGAATGAGAATTATTCGAATCTCCACTCTGATCCTTAATTTTGGTTTCATGGACGTTTATTTTGAAATCAACCATAGTTTATCAACATATTTCGTTATTTTATTTCTGGCCCACATCGTTGTCACCCGGGCGTTGTGAGTCTCGAATAACATGCTCCTTCGCAGAGACTGGAACTGATTTGTCCTTGAAGCTTCCTATCACAACAGCAATTGGAACAGTGGAGGGGTAGCTTCCATTGACCTCCGACAGGAGGGGGAGAGCAGAGGGGATAAGAGGGTCTTTCTTACCCAAAGTGGTGCACTTTTTTGATAAGAAACTCATTCGTCAAACCCATGAAGATTTAAGAAAATTTTACTAGTGAAAAATTGCTAAGAAGAACTTTTATTCAAAGGTTATATAATAATGCTCAATAATTTTAATGGAATGGATATGATGTTAGATGGTTAATTCAGTGAGGACTTTTTATCCTGTACAATATATACCCAGTTTTTGCAGTGTTTTTGTTGAAAAAAGAATGTATAGTAAAAATAAGGAACTTTTTACATATAATTAAGAAACTTTTAAGAAACTTTTACTAGTGAAAATTGGTCAAAAATGGTCACAAATTAAGAAAATTTCACTAGACTTAGCCAGGTTCCCTATAAAAAATGTTTATTTTATTTCATACTACAATTACTATTTTCTAAATAACCTAAAACCCTAAAATATAATGGTGTCCTATCACCAGAGATCTGGCTGGGCCAAAGTGCCTAATATACCATTAATTACAATGTCAAAAAATGGCAGGATACCTGCAAAAACTTAGTAGAGAAGGCACCATGAAACAAATGTAAAATGTATATATATATATATATATATGTATATTATAGATTTAGAAAATAATCAGTAAAAAATAAAAATGGGTGCTGGAATGAAATTGAAGCAAAGGAGCAGCCAGGAAGCAAACAATTCATTTTTAAGCTAAATTCTTATCCTGAGTTCCATGCCACTCAAAGGAGAGAGAACACCCATGGGGGCCCATCTTATTTGTTGGGGCCAAGATTTTCAAGCTTCTTGTTGGGATTTTTTGAGTTGATGATTGAATTGTGAAATTTTTTTTTTGGATAATATATTTTGGATTGACATATCTGTATAATTCGAGTTAGCTTTCAACTTCTCAAAAAATTTCTTATATTTTAGGGCTTGTATTTTGGATAAATTTTTTTTGTGCCACCTGTTGGTAATTATTTATTTCTTCTGGTCATGCTGAAAAGCTTTGGACCAAACATCTCCATGTTGTCACTCATCCTTTCCTTTCAATTACACTCCAAAAAATACATGTTCTGAGGCAACAAACGACAATAGCAACTTAGCACAATGAAAACATACTTGGACTGAAAGGGAATGGGAATTAATTTGTGAGAACATGAAATCAACTCTTTCTCTTAAAAGTCAGTTTTATTTTCAGATCCTGTGCTATCTAATGTTTTAGGCCTATATACATTTTTAAAATTCCACTTTCTATAAAAAAAACTGTGAGCAGCCCCCAATCAATTTGAACTATAATGGTTATCAAAATATCACTGTTATTTCATTGTCTTTAAAACCCATTAAAACAATATCTCCTTTAGTTGATTTTTCAACTCTGCCCAACTTTATAAAAGCGCAATATCCTGATGATGCCCTCGATATTCGTCCTACTCAATATGCTTCGGATCTCCAGTTACATCATTTGTTTGTTTGGTTTCCATTGAAAAATGTTTTTTGCTCCGATAAACAAGAATGATTACCAATGAATGAATTTTCTTTTTTTCTTTTCAATGAGACCAATGATTAATGAAAGATAACATTAAACAATTTTCATAACAATATAATTTGTTCTTCCATTGTTTCGTTTTAATTTCATTAAACACATTGTTATTCTTTGAAATTTGACGACAATCGAATTCTTTCAAAAGCGATCAATCACTCAATCACCCAGTCGGCTGTGTTTTCTTTCACACCAAAGGGAATGTCCAGCTGAAGATCTCAATGAGATGATAGAAATGAGGCTTGCAAAGACTTGCCTCTTTGTACGGTGGAAGAAAACCTTTGATTTGAAAGGATTTGAATAATTCATGACCCCGGCCAAGCTTGCAAATGAAGCACAAGGCAAAATAGGCCGGTCAAAACCTACAACAAAAGCAAGTCAAGCTAATAATAATACTCATCTAGATAATTGTCTGAAAGCCGGGTAGCTATAAAATAAAAGAACTTTGTTTTATATAAATTCGAAAAAAGATTATGACTTTTTTATTGACTTTTTTCTCACCTATTTCATTCCACATACTCTCATGAATAGATATGAAAGCATTTCTGATAGCTGTTTTCACTCTGTTGGTGTCTTCACTTTTAAAATCATCTCTCTCCTTCAAATTCCTCCACAGATTTTCAGCGGCAAAAACTGCTGCATCTTTTCCCCCGTGCCCATCAAATACAGCAAAAAACGATGTTTTTTCTTCGAAATCTGCGTCCTCGTAGCAATTCTTGATCACATCTTCCATGTATTTTCTGGTCCCTCTGGTGTAGCTTACGGAATATCTAAGATCCATCTTTCTGATAATTTCTCTTCTATCCTCCTGAACTAGTTCCGTCTAAAATGCTCATATAAACTAAAAATGTTCAATTTATTTTACAAGCAGATTTCCGCCGGTAAGGTAAACGTATCTTTGGGCCTTTGCAACGACGATTGAAATTTTGGGCGCGCTGAAACTGACAACGGTTTCCGTGCATTATTGTTTTCGTATTGTTTTCAATTGTTATCTTATTCATTTATGGAAGCCATTCTCTGGCTGTGAAGAATGGACACCAGTATCTGTTTGATCATGTTCATTTCCTACGATTTGATTGGCTGCAAGGTGAAGTTGAATACTGCCCACTCAAGTTTATGTCTTTTTGATTGGTTTACTGAACAATAACTACAAGAAATAGGAAACATTGGCTTTTCAATGAGAGAAGGAGGCGGGCAGGTACAAGCAAGCCTCGCGTTGACACGTTATGTGACGTGTTTTTTTTGCCAGAACAAAAGTAAATATTTAATTTTTGTTTTTGTTTTCACAAAATTACGTAAAAATACTCAACAGGCATAGAACTTGCCCAAGCAAAGTCTGAAGGCAATTCCTCAAATGCAACAATTTTCTTTTAGCTTTTTATTTATATTTCATAATATTCTGTTATAAAATCGTGATAATTAATGTAATATTTTTGCTTAAAATTTTCTGTTATTTTCTGTATTGTGTAAAATTTTACATTATTTTACATTTGCAGAAAATACGCTTAAAGGCTTCAAAAATTTTAAAAGAGGATTTTTTTTTAATTTGTAAAACATTGGGGCAGATGAAGTTTTTAAAATATTTGAGTAAAGATTCAGGAGTGGTGCCAAATGGTAGGGGGCTACAGCCTACCGGGGAAAAGAATAAGCGTCTGTCCGATTAATTGTTCCTTGTATAAATAGCCCTCTTTGGGGAAATATTGGTGACACTGGGGTGCACCCTATGAAATCAAAGGAGACTACACGTTTTTTATTATAAGAAACCTAGCTAAAGCCTCACTAGTCAAAGTTTCTTAATTTTAGAGCATTTTTGACCACATTTTACTAGTAAACGTTTCTTAAAAAGTTCTTATTTGCATATTTAAAAAAACCCACGTAAAGTGCCAAAAACATTGCAAAACAAGTTTGAAATATTTTTTTAAAAATCAAACAAAATCATTGCTGTACGTACTGTATCTCATTGATCAAACATCATCTATCTATCAATTAAATACGTAGTTTATATGTATACATCGTTAATCAAACCATGCACAGTGGTTATCTTCCACATTTCACAAGAATCAAAAATTAAAAATTTCTTAGTGATTTTTCATTTACCAGTGGAAGTTTCTTAAATTTTTAGGCCATTTACCGGTGAGTTTCTTATAAAGCAGTTTCTTATAAAAAGAACATGTACTCGACTTTAGACAAAGCAGCTAGCAACTGCTTTAACCAACTATACTGAAATTCTTTTTAAAAAAAACAACTCGACTTCCGAAATAAGATATGTATAGAAATAGAAAATTATGTATGTATGAATGTATGTATTGATTTGCCAAAACTTAAATCACAGTTTCAAAAACTAAATAAAAAAATAAAATAAAAAATATGGTATATAACAAATATTGACATATTTACATCATTAAAAATTAGAATTACTAAATAAACACCTCTAAATTGAGTGGCGGGGCATTAAAAAGGCCTAAAGTGATGTTTTCCATAATGGCCCCCTTACGCCTTAGAGGTGGTTATTTTAACGTAAGATGATTTACAGCCTTAAGACTGAAAAAGAAAAGGCAAAAAATATATTTTTTGGTACATTTTGGACGAAATCAAAGGTTTGAGGGAGGATGGAAAGAATTTTGAGTAAGATTCCTATTCTCTTATCAGATTTTGAATAAAAATTTCCTTAGTTTTATGTTATGTTTGAAACCGTTTATGGTGTTAATTGACATGTTCGGATGGTAAGCTTTTCCAAACCATTGGACATATATATGGCAAGCATTTCTATCCATTAAAGTAAAAGTAAGCAACCGACTTTCCAGAGACAAGAGTTAGGCCTAAATAATTTTCAGTAAACTGCAATACGAGCAAGCCTTCGTAGAAAGGCACTATGACCTTTTCAATAATTTATTTCATTTCATCAGGAATATTTTTAGAACGGGATACAGGTCCCAATCAATTAAAAAAAAAAATGTTTTAAGTTAGGTTACTTGGGAAATAACAGTTTGTCATTCCAAATATGTTCAGATATTTGAACTTAAATTTATTCATTAGGTATTCGAATATACAAGTGATACCTCAAATATCTAAAAAATACGTGACAATCTGGAAACCACAATTTTCATCATCTGCCGTTGTTTTTCAAACTTCTGGGATACACTTGGTTTTCATGTTTGAGTCTATTTTTGAAATCTAATTTCGTGTCTATTTTTGAATCTAAAAGCATTTATTAATGAAAATGGTTTTTTTTTCATTCATCATATTTGATAGCTCAGTATTTGTGGAAGGGAGTTAATGTATCCCCCCCCCCCCCTTGTGCACTTAATGATACAACTCAAAAAGTGTTATTGTGACGCTACTGAAACTTTTGCCTTTTCCTAAATCTTATCTACAAATGTTCCACTTTGTTTGTATACGTGTTTACATTTTGACAGTTGTCATGGCAACCGATTTTTGAGAGGGTACTTTTCAATGTACATACATTGCTTTGCATTGAGTATACACTTAGGAGACGACAAAACAAAAAGTATTGTCTTTGCACGAGCATAGAGGAAAAACGTTTGTACTGCTGACCAAAGAGCACTTTGCGCCTGCGCATCTATGTTGATTTCAAAAGTTTGGAACTTTGCCAAGAAGAAGGTCAATAGATTTCGAACGCCTCTTGCACTCTTGGGAATCGCTCTTTCGTCTTGCAAACCTGGCTGACTGCACACCTGTGATGTCAAGCATTACTTGCACCAAAGCTCAATGTTGTCAACATGTTGGAATTACTTCAAAAAATTGAATTGTTCTTGTTGCCATTACCAGACAAAAAGGATTTGTTTGTCAGAATTTTTCTCCAAAACTAGAAGCAGCCTCATTAAGATTTTCCCAGAAGATATTCTACAATATCTGAGCAAAATAAATATACTGGTGGGATATGCCGGAAAAATTGGGATGATACTCCAATTTTCACTCGCAGTGCTGGTAGGCGAACTTGATTTTTTTAGGCCATTTGC
>JAYJMH010057916.1:0-12618 GCA_036873815.1 Phacellophora camtschatica | reverse complement strand
TCTCTTACTGCATGAGTTTTATCATAAATAACTGGTTTCTTTTTCCTTATTCGCAGGCTTTCGACAGAATCTTCAGAAAGATACCAAATTATATTTGATTCTTTGTCATGCTCTGAGACTTTATAAAAACAGCCCACCTCATATTACGGGCTGCAGATATCTATCTTTTCATGCAAAACAGCAACATAACATTCTCAATGTCCTACTCAAAAGGTCACGGATGTTGCCTAAAAACTGACAAAATTTCAAAATTCGGCCAAACAAACGTTTTGTCCCGAAAATGTTAAGTGTGAACTCCCCCGTCATCCTGATATTTTGCATGAATGACTTATTATGTGTGCTGCATCTTACTCTTCATAAAGACTTATTCTGTGTGCTGCTCTTACTCTTCTATTTCGTTCAGGATGATTTCACAAACAATTAATGTTTGGGTACATTGATTCTAGATGAAAATAGACTTTTTTGCTTGGACTCTACTGATTTCTGCTTGGACTCACTCTCTACTGATAGCACTCCATGCTCTCAAAATGAATATTTGTCACAAGCCTAGGGGGCAGTACCACTTGACTTAGGTAGGGAAAGGGCATGTCCTATACTTTTGGGTCTGGGATTTTGATTGAATAATATATTTTTGGATCTGAATTTTTTTTCATCAAACTATATGATTTTGGCTCTAAAAATTTGAGATCTTAAATTTTTGGGTAAAATATAAGAAATTGCATAAAAATGTTGGTAAAAAGATGCTAGATAAGACAGCAAAATTGCATCATAACATGCTCTATACTATTGTATTTTTTGATTTACATTTTTATTCAATTATATTTTGGGTCCCTCAGACAGCCCCCCTCCCTGATTTAGATGGTGCTGCCCCTCAAGGGGTCACACTTTTGCCCTTTTTACACTTTCATGTTGGTAGGGGTCCACATTCAAAATAAAAGCTTGAAATGAACTATTGTAGTTTTTCTAAATTTTGTAAAAATTTATTTACCCTTACAAATCTAAGATGTGGCAACAACAACTGAAATTTGGATACTAATTAACATGTTCTACCTGATGAAACATGGATTCTTTCATTATTTTTAGCTTCACTAGAGAATGTTGTCAAGCAACCAGCCTTTTTTGCTGATCTTGTACATGCAGGTGGGATGACCATGTTACTTCTATCATTCCTCCTACAGTTGTCAAGTCAACTTGCCTGATTTGCATTGCAGGTACACCTGCTATTTTGTTGACAAAAAAGTATGGATATGTCAACAAGCATGTACTGCGCTATTGACGTATTGTATTTTATGATGCCTGTAATATTCTATCAATAGTAGTCACGCAAGTTAATCGAAGAAATTAAATGGAACATTAAGTATTTTTTGGCAAATCTTACTATATCTAAACTTTTGCATGATTTTAATTGCATCATCAACTTGGTGAGCAAAAGGAAGGAACATCTTTGACGAGCTACCAAAAATTGTTTACTGCACGGATTACAATAATTACAGTTCACTTCAAAAGGACTAAATGGACACTATTCACGTCAAAAAGATTAAGCTAGTTAAAAAAGATTTTTTGCAATTTTTTTCTGATGCTTGTGCCTGTATTATAAACGATTTTCCAAAAGTTTCGACCTCGCCGAAGCTGGAAAACATTGATATCATTGAGAGGTCAAACATTGACTGTGACATTGACAGTGTTTTAGCGATAAATTTTTGCGATTATGCGAAACTATTTCATTTAAGAAACGCACGCTCTTCGCGATAACTTACTTCAGCAGCTAGAGTTCGTTCGCTTGTGAACTTACTGACGAGTGAAAACTGAAAACGGATGAGAACAGAAAGAGCCTTTGGTTAGCGGACACGGTCGCGGGAATCTCTCCTTGTTCATGTGCTCTCGAGCTTAAGAAATTTTATCAACGGTTTTCAATGTTTTAGGGACTCTGTAAAATCGAAATGTTTTAGAAAATCGTTCATAATGGAATAGCAAGCGTGGAAAAAAATTGTTTTAAACTAGTTTAGTCCTTTCAACGTGAATATCAACTTTAATCATTTTAATCAATGCAGTTCAAGACTGCTCAGGTTTTTTTTGGCCACACCAAGTATTAGTGTTATTTTTTCCAAAATGATTGCAAAGGCAAATCTCAATAAAATCAAAGTTTCATATGTTGTAAAATTGTGCCGTTTTATTACCTTGAAGACGGAAATTTTCCAATTTTGTCACATTGTGGTGCCAATCTGGCTCTTGGTCTATAGAGATTGAAAATATTTCATGAAATTTTAAAATTTATTTTCCTGATAACCTTGGACCAAGAATGCAAATCAATTTGGAGGGCGTAGTACCATTTTTAGCTACAGTAAAGAGCTTATGTTTTTGTCTTGATGCCTCCAATTTCTCTCAGCGGCCCACAAAAACAAATTTTTAAACAAATATTTTAAATTGATAAAGCAAAATTAATATACCATAAACTACAGGGACCTGCACTTTCTTGTGTACCAAAAACAACAGTGAACTGTTATATCAAAAACAACAGTGAGTTTGCATTTTCGTGCTTTCTTTATACCATAGTTCAATAATTTTCGTGCTTTCTTTATACCATCTGCATAAATTCTTGCTTTCTATGTAAATTTTATATACGGTTAGTAAAAACATTTACCGCTTTTTATGCCTGCTAAAAATGCTGTTTGTTTCAAAACGTTTGTGGTATCTTGAGTTTGATACAAGGTTAAATTTCTATTTTTTCAGAATTTGTTCTGTCATCCTGAGCTATGTATGCAATTTTGAGATAAGGGTGAGCAAATGAACTTTCAAAAGACTAAATTGAATTTTAAAATTGGATGATTCCAATTCTTTTACTTATAGACGAACAAATATGTCTTGTTTTTTTACACATACTCTTTGACCCTTCACACCCAAGTTTCTTTCTGCAAATCCAATGTAAGTTTTATGACTATGGTTTCATCTTGCACATGATGCAAACCAACTTACTTCAAGCGACAAAATTTGGAATATTTGAAATTGATTTAAACTTTTGCTTGTATTTACCTCTAGCCCATATGACCTTTCACGGGGTGCTAATTCATAAATAGCCGTTTATTGATTTTCATCAAAGCTATTAAAAGCTATTTTGCAACATTTAAAATCAAGAAATCTAAGATTTGTTTGATAAATTTAGTTATTCAAAGAATTTTATTTATCAAAACTTGTTTAAAAATGCCTGCTGGTTTGAAACAGTATTTGTGTCAAGTTTTCTGGTGGCTGTTTTGAGTAATGATAACATGTGGGAAAATCTGAAACGATCTCAAATTTAATGTTGACAATCATTCATTTCCTACCCCTTTTACACGATACCGACATGATATGAAACCGGTATAGAACCCTGCAGATATATATATATATGTCACAGGTTTTGATAATTTGCTCTCCATTTACGCTATTCCGTTTGTGTACCCTAATCATTTCGCATAGGGGACCGAAACGAGTATTACACCGGCATAATTAGAAGCCGTTTGCCTATAACAATGGACATGACATAATCAGAGTTCCCTGTCACCGTGTATGCTTGCGCAGAATAATCCCAGAACTCGTAAAAATTAACAACAAAATGATTAGATAAAGATATGTCCAAAAATATTGGGTTTGTTGCTTTCCAATTTTCCTGATTCACATAGAGCAGATGCCATCGTTGTAATAAAAACAATTTAACCGTTTATTTTTCGTTCATATGCAGTCACTGTCTGCTGCAGCAAAAACTATATTCATTTATAACAGAGGGAACAATTTTTATTTCAAGTTTTTTTCCTCATCAGAAAACCTTTTTGCACGTTTTTTTATTAGTTAAAGTATCACCCTCATATTTAATATTATTTGTCTCAAAGCAAAATCCGATTAAAATAGTGCTGGCGTGGGTTGTTTGCACCGAGGTTTGTTAGCTTGTTGGTATGCCATTATCCCACTTGGCTAAACGGCTTCATTCCAAGCTTAATATAGAGCGCCGATAATTTGTTGCGTTTCTGTAAATAATTATTTTATTTGAGAAATGCACCCTCTTTGCAATAACTTGCTTCAGCGGCTAGAGTTAGTTCGCTTGTAAACTTTTCTGTGGATGGACATGCGTGTTGGCTCAGCATGGTGGAATTTCAGATGGGCGATATATATCCCCTCGTGAAAATGATAATTGGCCAGTTAATTTACTTGCTATAATCACACCTAACCGACGTTTCTGCATAAATCAAGGGCAAATAACGATCGTCTGACTAAGTTAACTCGCACAGCCGATAATGCATTGGTCTCTACATAAACTGACCTCAAAGCCTTAAGCTTTTTAATTTGTTGTCTTGTTACTTTGATAAAGAAACCAAGTCCCCCCCCCCCCCCCTCAAATATATGGACATATCTGGCGAATAGATTAAGAACACTTCTAAAAACATGGATATTTCATCATCATCGCTTTGGGTAATAATAGATAATAGGTTACCTTTTAATTGAACATATATTTGGCTAGAAATACTGAAACGTTTATCAATGAGCGTTAGCTCAATGTGGAAAATCTATGCTCATATTAAAAAAGTGAACATATTTAAATAAAACATTTTTGAAAATATAACTTGCTTCAATCACTCATTTTTGATTTGAGATCAAGGTGATGAATTTAAGTGTTATACAACGCGTATTGTTAGTATCCCTTATTTGTTTGTGTAGTTAATGAAAATTCTGCGCACGTGATGTTCTTTTAGTTGTATTGCTTTGCTATTTTTGTTGCCATCAACTTCTTGAGAATGTTCATGGTGATGTTGCATGCTGAGATTACTTCTGGAAAATGCTGTTAATAACGATTGCTTGTTCTCCTTGCAATATGTGCCAATATGCAAAAATGCACAGTTAATTTTTATGCTTGCTTCTCCTTTAATGTCAAGGGTTCACGTGGAAATGTGCTGCGTCATTACCTTGTCCTAAAAATGCACATGCGTGACACTGAATCAAGTTAAAAGTCAGCAAGCAAGCACAAGTAGCTGCCAATACTGCGAGAGCGATGCAAGACAAACTCATTGTGTTCGATTTCTGTAAGTTATTGTGACTTTTACGTCAATATTACACTTATTTTGGTGCTCTAACATTCGGTTTAACTTTTCGCTTTCGGTCGTTCTTAAAGGAAAATATTGTACATGTGATTTTTCACGTGACATCTGATTCATGGTATTTGAATTCGCAACCTGTGGATCTCGTTTTGCCGTATCCAGGCTTATTATCTGCTATTCCCACAAGTCCTCAATAACCATTGTTCACCAAGACCAGCTATTGTTTAATCGCAGTACTATTATCATTATTTTTGTTGCATAAGCAATGTAATAAAGCGAAAGACATTGAACTTAACTTCAGGACATTTAAAAACTGCAGGGTTTTCAAAAATTATATCCTTGTTGATCATTCTTGAGAGATGTTTAAGTATGAATTAGTACTTTGTTTATTGTGAAGGTTTACATGACAACCAAAAAGGAACTATTTTGTTAAAAGTGACGGTCTGGTTCCCAGCACCGTCAAGATGATTAGTATCAATGTCTCTGAACTAGATTTATTAATATCACATAACGTTAATAACACATTTATTAATAGCACATAACGTTATAATTTTATGCCTTCTTTTTGCTATCACATTTATCAAACTTTTCACAATAGCAGAAATTATGTGGCTCCAATCACATCTCTGTTTTTCAAATTATTTTATTTGACGTTAGTCTGCAACATATAGCTTTCTACCGCCATTTAAAACTAAGATAATGCTAATATAATACTATAAACGGCAAGCAAAACTATTTCAATCCTTTCATGTAACTTATATCTCGAATGTAGGGTGTCTATAATCTGCAAAAGCATGCTACTATTGCTATGTTTTCACTTGCTTGATTTTAGCCTTAACAATATTAATATATTTTGCTGTAATAATAGTAACACTGTTTGGTTTTTTCCCTTTAAATGATTGGTTCAGTAAATTGTTGGGTGTATCAGATAACTGAAATATTTCACTCATGAACTTCAGGTTTGTATTATTGTGAACAATCGTTGAAAATTCTTTTGATGTATTGTCACTGTATTATCTTTGCTAAGTACCGGGTTTCCCAAAAAAGGCTACGGATTTGAGTCTAACGATGGAAGTATTACCTAAAATGATACGAAATGTTGTTGGTGTTACTCACTGATTGTTAACTTAATCAAAAATACCTTGTTTGACATTTTTGGTGCCTTGTAACTTGAGATATTGCTTTTGTAATGCTATGAATTTGACGAAAAGGTACCTTTGTGTAGAAATGCGAAAATTGGTTATTAAACTAAATTTTGGTGGCTGAATCCATTTCGAGAATAAGAAATCTCCAAAGTTTGGTAAATGTTTATAAGGTAAATTTGCATAAAGGTTTGTCTTCTGTAACCAGCCCCGTTGCGTAGCAATCTTGAACAGGTGGTTTCAGTATGAATATTTTGTTCTACAGTTGGCACTGTATTTACGAAGTAAGCCAATCACAGTGCACCATGCTATCATCGTGAGTCAGTACTTTCAGTCGATTTGAGCACGCCCTCTTTATTTGACGTGACTCTCAAATAAAGTGTGGTTGTTTCTATCAGTCTTGACGTAGGCGGTTCTGTGATTGTGGTAGTTACGTAGGTTGCAGCAACAGCTGGATTCATGTGATACACCTGTTTTTTTATAAGAAACACTTTTATAAGAAACATAACACTGAATATCTGGGATATTTCCAAAGGCTATATTGTTCTACTGGGTAACCCACATAAAAACTATCTTCTCTGTTTGCAGGGCTGTAGCTCGAAATCCGTAAAACCACAGGCATAAGATGGTGGTTTATGTAGCTGTACTACCCCCCCCCCCTCAATAATTTCAAGAACTATGGTAATTTAAAGCAATTAATAAATGAAACCTTTGTTAATTAGATAAAACCACCCTTAATCAGGAACAGCTTCCGACAGCACCGCCATGATAATAGAGAGCAATAGAAAATTAACTTCTCTGTATACTAATATCCCTATCTGCAGGCGCGAGGAATCTTTCATAATTTTGCTAATAATGATACACGTTTTGCCAAATGCCGAGCCACAGTGCAGCTAAAGCAGCCATTTTTAGTTCGTGCCCACACACCCCTTCGCCTGCCTCGCGTGGTCGTATTTTGTTTCCACTTTTTTTAATTCCCTGTAGTTCGATGCCTTTTTTTCTAGCCCACTCTAGCCTATAATGGCTACACAGTCCCTCTATTTTCGCTGTTGTTGTTTTTGATAGCCAGCTTCAATGACGGACTGGTTTCATAACTGTTTTAAAAATCGGAAAAGGATTTGAGATCTCGGCGTCCCAATCACAGTTGAGCATTTCAGGAAATAACAATACTTATTGTTTTATCTGCCAATGAAATCTATTTGAAATATTTTGTTTTGATTTTTAATTATATTGTTTTCGTTTTTCATTTTTAATCTGGCATCAGCTTGCGCATTATTTTTAAAATGGCTGATTCCTTCTTCAGAGCTCTTGAGAAGAAACATAACATAACGTTTAAGGTTTTCACGCAACCGTTTACCGTGAAGTTCTCCATGTGGAAGATGTATTTGTATGTGTTCCTACTAGGCATGGCAAAACGGACTGCTTTGCTCATGCTTTACTTTTCTGTCCGAAGGACCGAGGCGGATTTTAGAAAGTTTTAGCAAGAAGACTCGAGATTCGAAACGAACCGTATTGTCTTCACTTCAGTATGCAATTTAAATAGATTTGGTTTACATTTGAAAATATGCAAGCCCAAGGGACCTAAGCACGACGCTGGAGTCATTGTGGTTGTGCAAGCCACAACAAGAAGTGTCACATTTTCAAGTACGTTTATGCATTAAAGCAACGTCATCGTCAATAATTAGGCCAGCGTTTCTTCAGAATAATCATTAATTTAAGTTTTACATTTTGCATGATGTTTTTTGAGAATTATAGTGATATGAACGTAACTGTTTGCTATTGATGGTGGTTTGTGTAATCTCTTTATGTAAAAATGCACAGATTTCGAATAGGACTTGTTATATTTTTAAAAACTATATTTTTAGTGGTCTCTAATTTCGAAACATTTTCGGACGAGGAAAAAAATGCTTTTTTTGAAAATCGTATTTTCAGATTCTTCTATTTTACTTAAGATTCAAAAATGTGGATGCTGAATTTGACATAGTGCTGAAGTTCACACTAGCCAAATGAAAGCCGATGGTTTCCAGAGTGAACACCAAAAACGGCGACATTTGAAAACGCTTTTTTTTCAGAAACTTTGTGAACAGCACGGCCTTTTTATTTGAAAGAAAAAGCATTATTAACAGGGACTTAAACAAGCTTTGTTTTTAGGATCAAAATGGAATCAGAGTAGCGTGCACTAAGCCTAAAGTTCATATAGAGTTTATGAATAATAATGACACGACTTAACGACAGCTTGTAATTTAATTTATGCAATATTATATTTGGTCCGGCTTGGAGTTTTACTTATGTAAGATTTTGCACCGGTTTCGCTACTTCTAATATGGTTAACCCTTTTGCCCCTGTAAGGGCCATATGGCTCATTTCTTAACAAAATTTAACTTCACAGTATCAGGAGGTAAACACATATATAAATTTATATTAATTTCAGATATTTCAACGTAAGTTCATATATTAAATTACGTTAGTTTGTATTATGTGCTACCCCCTGTAAAATGGAACTTAGTTAAGCCAATACTTTTATTTCTTAGAAGGGTACGTACATGGCCAGATGTTTATTTGACACATCGGATGCTGTAGATGTTTGGTACTAACGAAAAATAAATTCTTCCATACTTGAATTTGTGCCATATATTTAATCGTTTTCTATCCAGCACTGATCTTCAAACTGTATACTACCATCAGCCTTGTATTGGTTTAAACAGCCGTGATGCCCAGGAAACTTGCATTCGTTGAAATGACCTGAGACATATTCATCCCAACCTGAGTTCATTTTGTTATTCATCCAGTGTTCAGCATGCTTGTAAATCTCTTTTCCATACCTAAGTGTCATAACAGAAGTTAGTTTATTTACTAAAGTTAATTCTACATTTAGTTGGACTAGCCAAGGGAGAATTGGAAATTTAACCGATTTAAGATGGCTTTCAACTTTGTTGCAAGGGCAAATTAAGAAGAAATACGCTAGATCATACAGTGAAGCGTTTGCCTGGGTACGATCGTATAGATCGGCCTTAATATATTCACTTTAAAAAAATACCCCCGTTAGTACAGAGAAAAAATGAGGTAAACAAGATTTTCGATTTAAAATAATTATAAAATATGGCGCGCGGTGCAGGGTCGTTTTATAAATATGCAATTAATTGCTTGCTAAAAAACAATACAAATATTTAAAAATGGCTGACGTCGTAATTAACATAAATAAAAATGAATATTTATAATTCCTGCGAGCGAATCCCTTTTTCCCAACTTAACGACTATTGAAAATCCTGTAACAAAATTCATTGATATTTTGAACCAAGCGTTTGAAAGAGTTTTAATTAGTACTTTATATGCACACAATTGTTCTTTTTAGTAAAATTCTAGGCTCAATTTCTAAGAAGAACAATTTGAAAACAATAGAAAATAGTATATTGTTCGTCAAATCTATTGTTTGTTATTGGCACGAGAAATAATATCTGGCACGGGGCAGTGGCTAGACAGCGTCCCTCTTGCCCTTCAGCAGGAGGGTCAATGGCGGCGAATGTGCCTTTTTTATCCAAATTTGTATTCAACCTTATATCAAAATTGCTATTTTCTTCAGTGACTGGAAATTAGCGACTTAAGCTCTTCTTTAATGACTTTAATGACTCTTTTTTAATGACCTTTAATGACTTAAACTATACTTTAATAACTTTTCTTTAATGAAATTTAGCAACTTAAACTCTTGCTTAAGGACTTTAACGTCTTTTCTTTAGTTAAATCTAGGGACTTAAACTCTAGTTTAATGACTCTTCTTTAATGACATTTAATGACTTAAACTATACTTCAGTGACACTTCTTTAATGAAATTTAGCAACTTAAACTCTTGTTTAAAGACTTCAACGACTCTTCTTTAGTGAAATTTAGGGACTTAAAACTCTAGTTTAATGACTCTTCTTTAATGACATTTAATGATTTGAACTATACCTCAGTGACTCTTCTTTGGTTAGGTTTAGCGACTTTAACTCTTGTTTAATGACTTTAATGACTTGAACTATACTTCAGTGACTCTTCCTTAATGAAATTTAGCAACTTAAACTCTGGTTTAAGGACTTTAATGACTCTTCTTTAGTTAGGTTTAGCGACTTAAGCTCTTGTTTAATGACTTTAATGACTCGATAAATACTATGCTTAATGGCTTTGATAACTCTTCTTTACTTAGTTCATTAATGACAAACACCAAATATCGTTTGGAGTATAATTATTATAATATACGTGAAATTCAAATTGCTATAGTTGCCTTATTTAAATTCTTTGCCCTTTGCTCATTGATTCGGCGTCCCTCCTTCTACCTTTATTGCAAAAAACAGAAATGATATTTTATACCTCATTTGCAAAAAATGAAATTATTTTTTCAACCATAAATGTAAATGGAGAACGTAGATTTCAGTTTCATATTGCTAAGATCATAACAAAGATTAGTTGTAATTGCAAAGCATTTATAATAGATTTCAGAAATCGAACAAAATATTTAATAACTTGCTCAGAAAATACCAATTTTTAGCAAATAGTGGCGTTTATGTTAAATCTCAGGTAATATAAATTGTGTAAAGGATTACCTGTTTCTCACTGTTTTTCCTGGATTATCAGCCACATTTACTATTTGCCCAGCAAACTCAATTTTTGTGGGCTTGTTTCCATGCTTGATGTTTGCAAAGGAGTCTAACATTTGACTACCATATAGTTCTAAATTCCACCCATCAGCGGATATGAGAAAGGTGCCTCCCGTCTTTTTGCCATCTATGCAACACCAAGGATTCGCTGTAGGATAGACAATAACATATTTATTGAAGATACCTACTGGCCCAAAAAAGCATCGCCATGTTTGCAAAACCACGTTTGTCAACTTTAATGGTCTTTTCAAAGCCATTATATAATATTTTCAGCATAATTGATCAATGATTATTGTATGCAGTTTGGAAAACAAGGTATCAAACTAAAAGTTCAAGCCTCTTGTATCAAATTCAAGCAAAAACATAATTATCAAACCTAACGTTCCTCAACAGCAGCTTTAATATGTGAGAAGATTGTTGTGTCACCTGGTAGTATTGTTTATAACAGTGTGGTATTGACAATAGTGTAGTTATTATCATATACATTTTTAAAGTCTTTACCCGATGTGCATGTCGTTACTTATCTTATCTTATTACGCTGTTTGGCATTTTAGCGTAAGAGAACGGAGTGTCAGAAATAAGCTTAGATATGTTTATTGGGTCATCCAAAAATTATCCTTGCTTGCAAGGCTGTAGCCCGAAATACTGGAAACTATGAATTTCAGATTGTGCATAGCACGGCATCTGAAAGGCAAACTTAGAGTTTGGGATATGATCTAGTCATCTGCAACCACGTTCACCTATCTACTTATCAAAAATTACTGACCCTTAGAGTAGCCTGTGTTAACCCAAGCTACCTTTCAAGTTAATTCCAAGAAATATCCTTTAATATAAAATGCTTTAAAATTCAGTAAAAAAGTTGTAATTAGATTAAAGTACTTGTTTTGACGGAACTTGGGAATATAAATCCTGAAAAGGTTTATTTATCAACTTCGAAAGTCTATATAGAAGCAAGCAGGTTACTTTAACCTCAAAACATGGACTGAAAATAAATGGTGTTCCTTTATTTGACTTAAAAACGAAGAAATAACGGCAAGGTTTATTTCCAATTTGGGGAGGTAAACATGATCACAAGATGACACAAATTAAATCAAATTTGGAGTACACAAAATCCCAAAATTTCAGTTTGTCTTTCCGACGTCACTTCGATCAAAATTTGAAATTTGTAGCCTCATTGATTTCAAGCCACACCTCTGCAAATGGTGATAGTTTTTTGGGGTTGTCGCTCAAAATGGGTTATGTTATGTGGTCTTTCTAGAAAGGCAAACCGAAGATTCCGTACAGCAGGAGAACTCCAGTGTGTTCCAAAATATGTCCCTACTTCTGATTGATTCTAGCACCGTTTTTGCGAAGCAACGATAGCAGCTCACAATCTGTAGTGTAAAATTCAGAAAGTCTAATGTAGATACTGTTTGCTTGATTTCAAAAAGAACAAGATAAAAGAACTTGAAGAAGTAGGCTTTGAGCAAATTTTGAAATTGTACGCCCACATTTTATGTGTGAGTGAGACACAGGTCTTTCAAAGTTTTAAATGGTTTCAACTGCAATAATTTAGGCTTGGAAGGTATTTGTAAATGAAACATAATTTGAACATTTAAGCAATAATGTGTTGTCTTTGGGCTATTTCTAAAACTAAAGCTATTTCTTAATGAAATGTGGAGTGTTAGAATATGGAATATGGAATATGGAATATGGAATATGGAACATGGAATATGGAATATGGAATATGGAATATGGAATATGGAATATGGAATATGGAATATGGAATATGGAATATGGAAT
>JAYJMH010057905.1:0-12618 GCA_036873815.1 Phacellophora camtschatica | reverse complement strand
TATTTTTCTTAAATTAATGAAATTTTGTTGCAATAATCCACACTTCATTGTCATTTAATTTTGAGGTAATCTGATGTCCATTAGAAGGTAATTTTAGTTGTAGGTTAAGGCACAATATTCTACATTTTTGTACATAATCTATCCAAAGATGTTTTTAGATTTCATATACATAAGCTAAAAACATATTCAGACATTATGTACAAATATTTAGAATATTTTGCTATATCCTACCGCTAAAATTACCCTCTAATGAATATCTGTAAGAATGTAAGACCATTACAATCTTAAAAAATTCTTACCTTTAATTCCTTTTATTCCAGGAGATGCGATCTTCCGCAATGTCAGCAACAATCCAGTTTCTCCATTCCATCCAAGATTCTCCATGGGTGTGGACATTCATTTCACTTGGCATGCTTTCCTGCTGGACAACGCACCTGCAGCATCTGCAAAGACGGTTTGACTGATGCCATTAAGTCACTTTCAAAAACAGCCTCAGATGCCATTTGGAGTCCTGGTGATCAAAATGCTGAGACTGAGAATTTCACTGGTGGTGATGAAGCTGAAGAAGAACAGGATGGTGATGTTGAAATAGTTGGAGGAGATCAAGATGAGGTAATGTAATAATAAACTAATTTTGTGTTAATTAGCTGGACTCTGATATGTTTCCTTTATTCATTTTTTATTCTTGATAAATTGTGTTATTCATTCTTGATTTAATATGTCGAGTTAAAATGATTGGTTAGTCAGTAATTTTTAAAGTTTTGTATGCATGTTTCCAAATGTTGATTAATTGTAACCAAGTAATAAACGTGTATTCTTATCTGGCTTCAGGTAGCAATTGAAGAAGCTCACTTTCGACTACAACAGAATATATGCAGTTGGGGTCTCATCACCGGAATTTGAAGCCTTTAAAGCAGCACGCATTTCATCAATAAAAACGGTTTTTTTAAAAGCCACCACAGTTACCAAGAAATCAAGCCTTGCAGCTCCAGTCACACTTTCTCAAAAATTAAGATTTATAAGCCCTTGGAGCTTGTAAATCTGATTTACTCGGCAGTCTCCTTTGCCATTTTTTTGTTTGATACTCTTTGTTAAATGTTTTAAATTATTGCACAATCTCAGTTTCAGGAACAAAAACAAAAGATTATGGTTTCAAACGTAACAATAAAATGTGTTAGTGTGAAGAATATCGTTCACATCTTCGAAGCTAAGCGAAGTTAATCATAATCAACAAAACATTTTACTGGATCTCTCTGCATTTAAATAAGAAGATTCAAGAGGATTAAATTTTTTCTGTTCATATTTTGACCAAATAAATGCCTGATAAACAATCATACTGCAGTTCAGGTCATGTGCCTGGAAGTGGCCCTCCCAGCTTTTTGGAACATTTGAAAATATTTGCATTTTCCCTGCTTGCAAAATGAAAAGTTTAACTGCATTTGTTGGAATAATTCCCAGTCATGAAATGAACTGATGACGATGTGGAAAAAAAAACAAAGTCAAAGGACTGAGAAAGGTAAATTAAACAAAATGAAAATAATACACTAAGTAATTAATTCTTTTCTCCGAGTGTCTTTTTTTAATTAAAAGACATTTAAATCATACTGGGTCACTCTAATCATAATACCCAAACTTTTATATGCATGCAGTTCATTCAACCGGCAGAGAGAAAGACCAGTCTTATACGCAAAACATTTATATAATTATTTTTGCGTTCAAGTAACTGGTCTGATGGGGATCCGACAGAAAACGAAGCACTCTTTGCAATATTTTGTCAAGAGCAAAGTTTAGTTGAGGGGGCTAAGCGATCGCGCTTAGCCCCCTCAAACAAGCGAAGCATGAGGCTTGAAAAATCGTTGAAAACAAAAATTTGCGAAAAAAGATCATCCACCGCGCGTACAAATCTTTCTGAACGGGGGGTGATAAAAAATGGCCAAATTGGCCTAAATTTAGCTGCCAGGAGGTTTATTGTCACTTTAACACAATCTCATTGGTCCGTTCGCGAATGAAATCGAACGTTAGCTTGACGCTCTTAGCCAATCAAGATTTGAAACCTATGCTATTCCTCATCAGTTCGGTTAGAGAGAATTCTATCAAGCGGCATCTTGCAGCCGAGAGAGTATTGATACCCAAATGCTTTGCTTTTGGGTACCCAAATTATTCACGCTATCTTTCATTCCAGCATGTAAAGCTTTTAGACATAAAGAGGAACCATGCAGCCATCAGGGAGACCCTTTGCAAAGTGGATTCGGTGGATCAATTTCCGGAGAGCAGTTTTCTACCGTTCATGGTGATTTAATTACAGAGACGACAATCAACAGGGAAGTGAAGACAAGAGGAGGTCCAATGCAAGGATGATTTAGCACAGATATAACTGCTGTAGACACATTCATGAAGACGAGCCATATCATCTCAAATCTATGGGTGAAATTGAAAGAGAGGTTGAGAGTATTCACAAAGTCATCCCATAAGGAAACAAGCAAAGGCGCTCGCAAGAAGCATGATATAATGATAGAGAGCCTCATCAGCAAACTGGACAGCCACTTTGATCCTTTTTTAGCTGGCCCCTCTCGACATTTCAAAACTGGCATCCAAATTGATCAAGCAGTTATCAGAGGTCTCCTGTCGTCAACCCAACTGGGAAATGGAATGTTCCAAGAATTTGTACAGAAAAGGGTGAAAGATGTTGGCGACAGGATTAGCATTTTTGAAAGAGTGTGTAACCCTAAATTGAAAACAGGCCTAGAGAAACCGAAAAAAGTTCCAAAGATTACCAGCAGCCTAAAAGAAGATCGGCAAGCCTTTGGCGCAATGATTGGCAAAAATAAGTCTCCAGAAGAATTGCTTTCATACCCACTCACAAGTGTTCCCTTAGCTCTAGCATCGCCAAATGGTGATCTCCGACAGGGTTCAAAGGCCGCATTAAGAAATCACTTGATTGAAGATGCAGATGCTCTGACAACACAGCCAGCAACAGGGGCGCTTTGGATCGTGGATCGTATGGCAGTTGTGAGGTCGATTCTCCGTAAAGAAACATGGGGTGAATAAGCAACGGCATTCTTCAGTTTCTGTACACCAGGTAGAGACTCGTTTCCGTTAAGATTAGGCATTGTCTTCGATTGCTACAAAGAAACCAACATCAAACAACTCACGCAGTTAAGTCGTGGAATGCCAGGAATATGAGCCTTCATTACCAGCCCCCACCAAAGTATGCATAAGCAGAACGAATGGAGCTCTTTTCTTCACAACCCTGAGAATAAAACTGAGCTTATTCACTTTCTAGTCTCGTTTCTGAAAGAAAACCAGTCACGTCTTGTAAGAGTACCAATGATTATCACGGAAAATGAGAAGTCTTGGCTACTCACACCGACAAGGTTCACTGAGTTAGAGGACTGTAATCACTACGAAGCTGATACCCGTCTCATTTATGTTGCTACCCAAGTCGACATGCCCGTCATTATTAGAGCAACGGACACAGATGTCCTTATATTGATGATGCACACCTATTCATGGAGGAATATCGATCGGCCTTGGCAAATGAAAATCGATCTTGAAAGTTTCGTCAAAATTAGTGCAATTTGTGGTCACATTGGTTCGGAAGCGTATAACATCTTGCCAGCGTTCCATAGTATAACTGGCTGTGACACAACATCATTTCCATTCAGAGCTGGAAAAGTTGTCCCATGGAAAAGGCTGATGAAAATTCGCTCGTATGACCTTCTTTCTACATTTGGGAGCAGAGTCCCGTCGGATGATGGCCTGCTAGCATCGAAAGAATTCTTTCAAAAGATACTGTACAACGAAGAAAAACGTGAAAGCTGCACTGAAACAAGAGTACGCATGTACCAAAAGCAAAAAGTGAAGTCAATCGAGGGAATCATTCCGGATGAAAACAGTGCTCTGCAACACCTAAAGAGAAGTTGGCTACAGTGCTATATTTGGTGTCATTGTACCGAGGAGCAAATCGATTTTCCTGCCATTGACGATTTTCCTGCCATTGTCTTTTGGTTGGAGACAGAATGATGTTTTCATCCAGCCATTATGGTATTCATGTAGCCAGTTTCCACCAGATTTGAGTGACGCTAATGAAGAAGCAGGAGTTAATGGTAAGTGACAAGAGCCAAGCTGTAACTATAAAAACTCCGTTGACAATCTGTTCTTTTCTGAAAATTAGCATTTTTCCTTGTTCGAAACTTCTTCTCCATTTGCTTACAAAAAACATCACTAATCTGGTCTCTGAACTTCTCTGATCGCTGTTTGACCTTCCCCTTGAATTTATAAGACAATATTTCTTTCAGACGCCGGAGTGCAATCAGATGGGGAGACTGAATTGAGAGAGCAAGCATGGCCTAGTGGTTAAGGCGCCGGACTCATAACCTCAAGGTCGTGTGTTCGAATCCCATCAAGGTCATACTTGCTGCGAAAGTGTGAGGAGAGCTGCTAAATCTCTGTAATTCCAGGCAAAGGCAAAAGGAATCACGAGGAAAAACTGGGGTCGCCCTGATGGGCCCCTCTGCGCCAAACGCAGAAACCCATACCATGCAAGTATAGTAACTGAAAGGTTATGTATAACCCGTGTCCACTGCTGGAAACAAGTCGTCTGGAGACTTTCGCGGGCTAGGCACGTTAACTACGATAACTCACTCATTCACTCACTCAGTGTCGTTGATTTGTAGGTCGCCAGTAACACCGCCGCCTATAATCACCAAAATATAGCCTTTCTTAGACAGCGCCTCCTGTATCTCAGGCATAAGATGTGCTGAATAGTAATCAAGGACATAAATTGCAAATCCTTTTTGCGTAAACATTTACTTGCGGTTTGGCAAAGCATTGACCATTTGCAACACATGTTCCAGACGATATAAGCCACTAGGTGCCCATTGAAAGTTGATTCCTTCTGGATCCTGCACTTGAGTACGAGTCCCTTTCCATTTAAACACAAATTCGGGAAGTATCTTGACTTCAAGATCACTGCAAAGCCAAGTGAAGCAGGTTATTCACTCTCTCGAAAGCCTCTGGTTTTCCTTAACGTAAGTGCTTTCGGACTTTAAGAACAATGTTTATTGGCTGCCACTTTCAGTATGATGGAGTGGCATCTGGTCACCATTGACAATGGGAGGATCTACCTGATATGTGTCTATACAATATTTCAAAACAGTCGAAATATTTTTCAGATAATCTTCCAGTCGTTCTAACCGATCTTCTCTTCCAGGAGCAAATCTCTTATCAGGCTTCCGGAGACTGACAATATATTCCTTCCTCCACCTCTATATCCACTTGTTGATGAATTTTAATTGGTCAGATTCAGGTTCAGGCATTGGTTGTTGTTCTAACCATATGTCGTACAAAGACTCAGTTTGTATTTCAGCAACCTTTTAGGCAACCGATCTAGCTAACTTCAAAGCATTTACCAAGTTAGAATCGTTATGTTTGGCATCAGCTAAGCCAGAAAGCCCTGTCTTGGTGTCTGGAGAACAAACTTTTTGCGTTCGCATCATATCGAGTCTTTCCCTCTAAGCTTTCTAATTCAGTATCGTATTTTTTCTTATACGTTTCAACGCACTCCCCGAGCTCTATTTTCTCTACCAATGTTTACCTATCTAACGGACGAACAAAGTTTCTTCTGCTTGAATTCATCCAATCAAAGACTTCATAATAGATATTTCTTCGAGGAAGACTATTTTGGCATGCGTTTTGACATTCTTGCAGCGTAAGGAGGGTACAGCTCAGCATCAACGTTATAAGCCTTTCTGTAAGAATTTTGAGAATCGCCAGCCTCTAAAGATCCTCTACCACATTAACCACTTCATAGCGTTACTTCAAAGTGAACCTCATGAACACATGGTCCGTCAAGAAAAACATATTTAATATATGAGAGGGATTTCACAGAGATTAAAGGAAAATTATGCATCCTATTAGAATAAAAATCAGATAGCTTTCAAATAAGCACATTAAAATTAATGCAATGCAATGCAAATTAGAAAGATGTAAAAAATTAGATCTTTGTTGATAAGTTAAGTGGTCAATTTTAATTTGTTTATTTAGGAATAAGACTTAAGGTAGAGACCAGAGGGGGAAGGAGACATATGGACACCAAACGAGAGACTTTATGGGATAAACTTTTTCTTGATCAGATTTTGGCGTAGAATCCGAAAATGGGTGTTGGTCGGGCGGGCGAGGCTGCTCTTCCGAGATATTGTGGGGCTGAAGTCTATTGTAGGGTGAAATGAAGATTTATGCTTTTGCAATACAATGCGAATAGAATTATCCTAATTTTATGAATGCTTCTTCTTAGCTAAAACAAATCATTTGTTTTGTCAGGAGTAGCTGGTGTTTTGGGATCTCCTGTTACCAGTTGGGTACCATTTCTAGATTTTGAATTTCCAATATTGTCTTAGCCTCCCTTTCAGAATAAAGCACGTGGCATTTTCTGAAAATTAGGCCCTCCTGTTTGCTTGAGAAATCTGGCGCACTGAATAGTGTTTCTTGCATACATACCAAAATATAACGTTCTTGTCAGTGGCGTAGCCACCCAATTGAAGGTGGTCATGCCCAGCGCTAGAGGCAGGAAATTGTTTTGGGACCACACCCTCTTTTTCTTAGAAACGATCTTTCTTTATCTGGAAACGCCGTCCAATGCACTGTTAAAACTCCCTTTTTGGTGGGAAACCTCCTATGCACTGTTCAAAATGAGAATTTTTCGTAAATTTCCGAATGAAAAACAGTTGTTTTAGGCCTTGTTTTGATTTTTAGCTATTTTCAGCGGCAACACAGGTGGCCGTTTCACCTATGTATGTATGCTCTATGTTTTTTAATGATGGCCAATTGCTCACTGACATATCTTGAACCGATATATATTTTGTCAATAACTGAGAAATAATGTATCGATAATATCATAAACATCAGTTATTTTTTAATTTATCAAATCTTAACTTTTGCACAAATTTGAGAATCGGCTTCTTACACAACAGAAAATGACACAGGCATTACAGGTAATAAGTTGCAGTCATGCCACATGAATTGGGTATGAGTTGAGAGTTAGCATTTCTGCAATGGGCCTGTAAGGAAGATTAAGCCAATCAGATGTATGTATGTGTATGTATGTATTTTTATGCCACAAAATTAAAGTTTACAATATAATTTAAAAAAAGAAGTATAAAATATTACAGTCATGGATTAATTACAAGAAATTACAAAAGTTAAAATACACTAAAATCTAATCTTTTAAAACCACATACCCCTAATCTAAAGTGGCAGGGACAGCATTAAAAGATCGAAAGACCTTGATTCCATAATGGTCCCCTTTAGCGGTTTGTAGTGAAATAAATAGTTTTGTGATTTACGAGTTATGATGATTAGCACGACGAAGTCATGCCCAAAATTTCGAGCACGACTTACTTTGTTCTTTTCCATTGTAAGGCATGTCCAATACACGGGTACAAGGTAAATTCAATTGGGAGGCATGACCAAAACACAGGGTGCTAGTCACGCCATACTTATCGGGCATGACTAGGTTCTAACAATGGAAGTTAATGGTGTAAAATGATATGACAGAATTATGAGCATGAACAGCACAACAAGACGGAAACCCTATGTTCTCCAAATTGAACTGGACTGAGAGCAGAAGCAAGCATGGGAGTAGACTTGTTGCACGGTCCTCCTCCCCAGCGCCACCACCAACGCCGCTCAACTACTACTCGTCTACTTTCAGTTTGTAAAAGTCGGACAAAAGAAACATAAAGTTGTTTCCGAAATCTGATTGGAAGATTCGCGTCACATGTTAAAATACTGCATTCTGATTCACTGGTAGCCGCTTTTAATCGCCAAATGAGGCCGTTGTAAATAATTTTTGGACATTTGTCGGTTTTCTGTTCTGTGTTCTGCATTTTTCTCTGTACAATGGGCGCCAAAACGTCAATTTGCAGTTTTTCAAAGAGCTATGTATGTGAAAGTTGCTAAAGGAGAAGAATTATTTGTTGTTGCTAGATGCTGGGCTGGGACAGCTGCTCGAATAGACAACAAGTAAAGTTGAGAAACATTGTGTTAGTTTATTTATTTCTCTTTTTTCTAACCGGTTGGAAGAGCAAGAAGAACGGAGGCAGAACGTACCAGCAAGATATGAGTTTGTGCAGAAATAGTTGAGGAGGCTCGCTGCATAGTTAAATTAATTTCTACGGTTCTCTTGCTTTTTTATGACGAGTAATAATGTGACGAGTACTTTTTTAGGGTAAGAGTTTGTACTTTTATAGGGCCATTGCTACAATTTAAGTACTTTTTGGTTTGCTAAAAATTCATGATATTTTTGATGTGTCACTAGGATTTTGGAATATTTTTGGGTTGCCAAAAACTCAAAATATTGTTTGAGAGCATTCAATCTATAAATAAGGAAAAAGGATCAATATTTTGTTTGGGTCTTCAACAATGGGAAAAATAGGTTTTCAATAATAGCAACGCTGCACATACCTGTCATAAAACTAGGCAAGAGTTTGATTGTAATGTAATTTACTGTGGGAAAAATTTGTAGGTTTTGATTTATTTTCTTGATAATTCAATAACAAAATGTTTCCTTTTGTCAATTGATAATTTATCAAAAATTACTAATGCATCCATTTTGTCGAGAAAAATATATTGTACAATCACCGAGAATAGATTTATCTGCCACCCAAATCTCCTCAATAGTGTCACAAGCGATGTAAATAAGTGCGTATCGTCTTGGAATTTCGTTAACTAGCTTCATTCCTAGTTCTCTGAAGGTATTCGGGATCTTCACAACCGAATGCAATGATGCTGTTAGATCTATTATATAGCAATTGGCATCCCCAGGAGTCTCAAGTTAAATGCTGATTGAACGAATTGCTGCATCAAATAGTTTGTTTTTTACCGTTTTTCTTCTGAGACCATCCGATGTTGCCAGTGAAAGTGACAAGGTTGCGAGGGGGAAGGTTAGAGCTCACGCAATATCAACAGATAATCCTTCATGGCATGATACCATTAAATGTGTTATTCGATCAAGCTTTGGTGGCATAGATATCCCTATTATCCTTCTTGTCAATGAAATTTCAAGCCTAATTACATACATAGATAGTGGCACTGGTAAGAACCGTAAGGTCTTAGAATTGGCCTCTTGTGATCTTTCCTCTTCTGAAAGAAAGCACTTTTCGGCTTGCATGCCGTTAGTGGAAATGACTACGTATCGTCCTTTTCAGAAAAGGGAAGAAAATAGCTCAAAGTACGTACGCCAGAGTTCATTTTCCCTTTGCAGAGCTAGGTGTGCCTCTGATGCCCAGGAGCGTGTTATAGCATTACTTGTAAAGTTTGTTGCCACTTATACAGCCAAAGACAACACTCGGGTGTTAATGACGCACGTTCAGTAATTTTCTGAAGAGAATTGGTACAGGATGAAAAAATCATGAATTTAGCACTCCTTCCCCCATGCAGGAGCAGTCTTATCAAGTAAAAAGATCAAATTACGTGGCTAGAATATAGGGACAAGCATCAACTCCCATTACTCAGCAAGATGAACCTCAGCAACATGGATGGAACGAAGACCTGTCAGTGGATTGGATTTCAAAAGCATATCCAGACAATATTTGTGAACTCCTTGAGAACAAATACGATAATGATGAGGCTGTGCTATATTGAGGCTGTGCTATATGATAATATTTCAGACACACTATCTGACCATGAATATGATGATTAATACTAGAGTGTCGACACACAAACCTTAAATAAATAACTTAAATAAACTGAGGCATTTAATATTTATTGTTGCCACTACTCTTTTCAGAATTTCATTTGTTACATTGTTTCATTTATTTCATTTAGGTAAAGCTAAACTAAAAGAAGAAACATCTGAGTGAGTTCAATTTCTTAGCCAGACCACCCCACTCCCAATATTCCAAATTAACGGTAATGGTGGAAATACTCACTTTGTTATGTTTTAGTGAAATAAATGTTCTTAATAGTGGGTATGCATGTGCTAAATTAACATCCAAATTTCCTGATCGTTGCAAGGAAGCAAAATTGAAACCTCTCTTTAAAAAAGGATAAAAAAAGAGCCTAAGAATTAATATAGGCCGATCTCCCTGCTTCCCCAGATGTCTAAATTCATAGAAAAGGTGGTACATAACCAAGTTTAAAAATACTTTGATCAAAACAAAATTGTGTATGCTTTGCAATCATGTTTTAACAAACACCACTCACGCAAGACTTGTGCTTGTCCTACCTGTGACAAAATTATTCAAGGTTTCGATCAAGGCTCAATGACAGGAATGGTTTTAATAGACCTTCAGAAGGCTTTCAATACTGTAAACCAGAAAAAGGTTTTCGACAAAATGACCCACATTGGGTTCAGCAATAAGGCCGTTTTATCGTTTAAATCTTCTCTGAAAATTTCTCGTTACCGTAGGAAACAGTTTTTTAATCTTGGTTATCTTTCCTGTTGGGTTCCACAAGGATCAATTCTTGGCCCACTGATATTTCTCTCATATGTCAATGATATGCCAAAATCTGTTAATTGGGAGCTACTGTTATACGCAGACGATACCTGTCCAATATTTAGCGACAAAATGATAAAATTATAGAACAAAAATTAAACAAAAATTTCAATTCTCTTTGCGACATGTTCATCGAAAATAAAATAAGTATACATCTAGGTGAAGACAAAGCCAAAAGTATTGTTTTTGCGGGCAATAAAAACAAAACTATGAATAAAATAAAAATTCATAGAGGAAACATTGAAATCAAGCAATATCCACAAGTTACCTTTGGATGCATTCTCGATGAAAGATTATCCAGAGAACCAATTCCAAGTAAAGCACTTGGAAAAATAAATGGCAAGGTTTCTTAAATTATATATTTCAAAGATTACTCTGTAACGCATTGAACTCTGAATAGTGGGCTTTCCAAAAAAATACAGATGGCTCAAAGTAAATGTATCAGTTTTTGCTTAAATATGAAAAATACAGCACATCTGAGTGCTAAAGAGTTTCCGAAATTCAACTAGCTTCCGACAAAAGAAAGAGCGAAGCAATGCATATGTGGGAATGTTTTCAAATGTTTTAAAAGAACTTCACCAGTTTAGCTATCAGATATGTTTCACACTGCTAATCAGAGCACGACTACTCGTAGATGTAGATAAAAAGAAAAACTGACTATTCCCTTTCGTAAAAAAGACATAGGCCAGAAATGCTCATCATGCATGGGTTCCAAATTATGGAATCAATTACCTTCTGAAATTAAAACTTCAAATAGCACAAACTCCTTAAAGCATAAAAACAAAATTGTTTCATGCAAAAATTACTGAAATGCGAGAACCGAGTTAGCATATACTGCTAATTCAATGCATATACTTTCTTTAAAGTGCCTCTTCACCAAAAGTGTTTATTGTATCTATTCATAGTATTGAATGCGCTGATTACGAAACAGAAAACATTTTTTGAATCGGAGGTATGGCTAATTTTTCATGACGAGCCAAAACATTAATTCATTCACAGCTTCGCCTCTCAAACTACTCAAAAACACAGAACTTCATCACAAATGAAAACGACAGTTTTACGTGTCTTATCAACTTGTGGCAACAAATCTGACAATGACAAATGCGTAGCATTTTGCAAAGATCCGTTTTTTATTGTTGGTCATCTGATGAAGTCAAGAAAGTAATGATCTGGCGGCTTGAAAAACTCAAAACGAGCAGACCAGAAACTAAACAAGACAAGCGAAGAGGGGAGCATTTCGATTCCTCCGTTCCTCGCCACATTTTACACGGAACGGTTTCAACCGTAAACTATTTATGCCTGACCTGTCTATAAGTAAAATTTCTCGATTACATTGAAATGATTCTATGTCCAGCAATCTTGGAAATGAAGAAAAAATACGGCGAATGGGAAAAATTGCATGGTCCAAATCGAAGAGACGAGATGTAATTTCGTGGGCCTAAAAACGAAAAACAATGGCCTGAATTAGATCCAAATCAAACGTTTGATCGATTTCTAAATCGTTTATGTTTAGCTACACACGAGAAAAGAATTTGTCTTTTAAGTAAAAACTATCTTTTTCAGGAAGTGAAGGAATGAGGTATCTGCATCATTTCAAGAGATTGACCCAGCCTGACACAACACCCGCAAATGAAAGAAAATGGTGGGAGGCAAGTAGTCAACAAGGCCGTTGATGACATTAGACGTATTAACTGATCATGCAGATAACCATAAAGTAAAGTAATAAAAATGGCTAATGTAAAAAGCTGAAGTGTGTAAATGTATCTCGAATAATTTATATAGACATAATTTTATATAGACTCTCCAGACTTAACTTTTAAACAGTTCCATAGATATTGCTGCTCCAGCCACAATATTAATGGTAAAGTTCAGAAAAATGTTAAACTTTGTGTAGTACTTTCTTTCCAGGGGGTGGGGGGGTACCTCTAGTAAATTAGGATAAGGTTGCTCAGGCTGGGTACAGAACACAAGCCCAAAAAGTACTTTCTTGTGTAAAAGTAGACCCGAAAAATAATTTGTCCTACCTTACATACCCAAAAAAATGCCAAGAGAAAAAAAATTAATTTGTATAACATGGACACAACAATGTTGTTGACCGATTAAATATATTTTAAAATTGTTT
>JAYJMH010057894.1:0-12620 GCA_036873815.1 Phacellophora camtschatica | reverse complement strand
CTGAACTGAACTGAACTGAACTGAACTGAACTGAACTGAACTGAACTGAACTGAACTGAACTGAACTGAACTGAACTCACCAATCATCCATGTATAGCATCAAAGGATTGAGCACATCTTCAGTCTCTTTATCAAGCAGATGTTTGTCTCCGATGGACATTGAATTGACTCCACCTTTTATGCTGAAAGTACACAAACACGGATGAGCGATATTACAAGAACAGTAACAATGAATCTATAATGACAATAACAGCAAGTTCGTTTGTGCTCAACAAGGACAGTTTTTATTTTCAAGCAATCAACGCAATTGTTTACATTTTGGATCTTGGCGTCATCTAAATATGGGAAGCTGCGGGGAAACCTCTCCTTCTATATCACTTGAGCTGACAATGGTCAACCTATCGAACTTTAGTAACTTTTTAAACTTTCTCCCGCTCGCAATAGCCCGTGCTTCTTTCCAAGAGAGATCGTATTTTAAATCACGCTAAATAAAAAAAAAAAAAAAAAAGATAAAGTTTCACTATTGCAATTTTGATTTGAATCAAATATGGCCACGAAAGTGGCAGCATGTTAAAATGCCGTAATTATTCTTTCAGACTCTGTGGGAACGTTTATTCAAAGAGGGTAAGTAAGGAAGGTAAGTATACCTATAAAAAAAAACAAATAATCTATAATAAAACAAGCAATTAATTCCATGCCAATCATATGAAAAACGTTACGATTGATCCCGAAAGAAGGGTGCTTCTTATTATTTCTGACCAGATGGGGAAGGACGGAGGACAAAATAGAGCAAAACTAAAAAAGCAGTCTGGAGTGGAGAAAGGGCAGGTGGCGTTTAGGAGAAGGGGTATTGTATCGCAGAATTACGGTAATGATATTTCACCAAACTACTGTTTCATAACCACTAAAATAAATAAACAAAAAATACCAAGAACAAAATATCAACTCACTGTATCAATGTTTTGCTCATTGTTAGCATGCATTCTTCAAACTTAGGAACAAGGCTGCAAAAAATATTTTTGATAACTTAGATTAATTACACCAGTCCCACAATCAATAATCGCTACTACCTTCACTCGGAGCAACTGCGTGAATCGTAGACTTGCTCCGAGTCTATTTCGTTAAATCAGTAAAAAATTAAAGCAAAATAAAAAATAAAAATGTTTTTCCTCCGCAGGAACATATTTCTTATTTCACTTCAATTTAATTCAATTTAATTTTAAGCAAAATGAACTTAGAACAATCGAGACTCAGGATGAGCAATTCTCAGGTAGCAAAATTCCGTCTGCGTTTGCTCCCTGAACATCTTAAGTTTTGCATAGATTAGCAATAGGCAATATGATTCATCCAGAGGGTGAAAGTGTTAACTGCTTCTGGGGTCGCTTGAGTTTGTGCCAAGACCACAAAATACAATGGGTGCTCACGAATAAGAACCACCAATATAAAAAACTTAGGCACTGATTTCTTAGAAACACAATCGAAATCACAATGGTGTATTGTTATACTACAATAGGCTGGAGGTAAAGTGTGGGTTTCTGATTAATGATGAAAAAAAAATTAATAACAAAAAAGGATGAAATGAGAAAAAATCGTACCTTTGAGCATAAATAATACTCAGCTCATCCAGACTTATACTCAAGAATTTCTGCAGATCTTGAAACACCAGTTTTGTATCCTCGTTGAACTAAAACAAATACAAAATAATGACAATATATATGTGTCTTTAATTAATACTTTGTAAAAAAGAAATCACGGTGTCAAACAAATACACAAAGCAAATTATCATAGCGAGGTTTAGATTCAGAACGAGTTCAAGTGGGGGTACAAGGTTGGAAAATGCACTCCAAGTTTTTTTCTTTGTAAAATTTACATAACAGGACCGGTCTCTAATTTTCCTAAATAATTTGGGATAAATTTTAATAAAAAAGTCTCAAAAACATCCTTGTGCCGTATATTTGGAGCTTCTAAAAAGTTCCAGTCCCATATAAACTTGAACCAATAAATGTCAGTGTCCCGTCTTCAAATGCACCGATCCATAAATTTTGACTGACCCTTAACTACACAATTTGATAGCATTTTCGACTAATTTTTAAAATGCAATACATGGATAGAAGAAACCATACATACCTTTGCTGTACCAGCAGATTCGTATAATTTCTGAACTTGCACTCTTACTTGTTGTACGTTGTTCATGAGAATGCAGACCTAAACAAGCATTAAAATTAATTGCGTTCTTATTTGAGAAAAAAACATTGTTTGCCTCATATGAAGTACCTAAAGCTTAACAACAAAAAGAACTACATAACGATGAATATATCGACCAAACAAATCTAAATAAACAAAACATGTTCGTTTTAATTTTATTGACTGCAGTAACAGGTGTGAAATATATTATTTCAGAAAGCAAATTGCATCGTTATGCTATTCTTGTGTAAGCATTGAATATAATGAAGTATATATTGTGTGCCGTTGTCAGGGCCACAAAAGCACCCAAGCAACCGAGAAAAATCTGAGTGAGCTGAAAAGAAAATATTTTTACATAACCAATGTAACTTTCAATACATTTCAGCAAATTCCTTGTCGCACGCATGGACGTGGGAGGTAGTTCTTGCTTGAGTAAGCACGAATCTTGAGAGAAAACTTTTGCCTATTGTTTAGAAGGGCAGAAAGGGCTAATGTGCATTAAAAATAGAACCTGGAAAGGGCACTTTCGTGCCATAAAAGGCCATTCACAAAATATTGAGGGGGCATGGTGCGGTTTCCAAGGCTCCTCGTCTCTGGTCACACGATCGGGTACTTTTTCATTCCCGGATACCGGTTGGTTTATAAGAAATTATAAAACTTGAAATCATTTTTGTTCTATGAAGTAGCAAAAAGTAAGTAAGTAGATCAGCCACAGCAAGAGGCCCCCGAAAGCTCCCCCTTCTTTAGCCACTACTACCTTTTCAGACAAGGGTAGGCGCTACTCCCATCCCTGGTCAGTTATGAAGAAGTAAACGCAAGAATGTTTCAAACCATCAGGCTTCACTACTATAAACAACAGCATATATACTCACAATTCTGAAGACGGTATTAAACTGACATAACTTCTCAAACATATCTTGGATACTTTTCGTGTACTGTTTTGTCACTTTGTCCACAGTCTATATTAAACAAGCACAGTAAATTAGAACTTGGTCAAACAACTAAAATTTAATGATCAAATAATAATTGACGACCAACGATCTTAACGAAATTCTCAACCATAGTTATTTACTTAAATTTTGCCAAAGTACATTCGTGCAAACTGAGCAGTTTCATTTTTTAATGTCAACTAAATATTCATGCAATAATCAATGCAAAAGACTAAATTAAATTCCTAATTTTTCGTTATAGTTTCAATTAAAATTCATTGCAAATAAAGCTGAAATATACCGGGTAACCCAAAAAAAAAACGCTAAGGATTTGACGGACTGCAGTGACTAAAATATAACTTAAATGGCTGCCAAATGTTTTCGTAGTAATTCACTGATAGTTAATATACCGATGAGTGCCTTGTTTAGCATTATTGGTGGCTTATGAGCCGAGATATTCACCTTCAAATCTCAAATTTGCCTGTGCTTTAAAACAGAGATTTAGCTGAACGGCCTAAAGAAATTAATTTAGCAGGGGAATCATCGAGACCTCAGCACAGCAATAGTCACATGGTAGTGGTTGTTTTGAATTAGGTCGCCATCCTGTCCGTCTGACAGATGAATATTATATACAGTACTGACAAAAGTTAATAATTTCCCATTAAAAAGATGGTTATATTTGATAATTCTTTATGTGTTTTAGTGAGTGGTTGTATTTAACATGCCGGCCTGCGAAAGTCTCGAGATGACTTGTTTCCAGCAGGGAACACGAGTGAACATGCCGCTTCTGGTCATGGAACCGCTGGCTTAGCGTCCCCTCCGAAAAACGAGCTGGTCAGTTGCCTGGAGGGTTACCCATCCAAGTGTTGACCCGCCTAGAGCATGCTTAACTTCAGTGATCTGACGGGAACTGTTCAGCATGCTCAGCCACTCAGACACAAAAGAAAAACCCATTACACGACGGTTCGCTAATAAATATTACTGCCAAGTCTGCCAACTCTTCAGTTTGATGGAGCAGAAGGTTTAGAATGTCTTCCAAATCTACGGTTTTCAGATTATTGAACGAAACAAATACGAATTCCAACCATATCATGGCTACCGAAAACGGAATTGGTACCAATAACATACACCCCTAATAAGTAGGGTTATCAGGCTTATCAACCGTTGAGTCAACCATCGGAGGAATTGAATAGAATGCCCACTACTAGAATTCTCAGTGTCCGCAAATTTCTCAACACAGATAGAAATGAACACCAAACTTCTTTTTGTATATTATGAAAGAATGAAGATTAAAGTTTACATTAAAAAAATTAAATCTTCAAAAGTTATGATAACTTAAATTAAACTAAAACTATGATAAATTCTAACCTTGAAAAGTGAAGTACCAACAGACTTGTAGTAATTAGCCATATTCGTTTCAAACATTGCTATATTGTTTCTGGTGTCAAACCTATTGTTTTCACGGTCTTCCAGAACCATTGCAAGCAACTGCTGATTGGTTGGTGGAACAATAGTTGTCGTTGCTATTGTTGTGCTTCCATACACAACGACTGGGCCTAATACCTAAAAAACAAACATAAAGATTAAGGAGCTGTAAATTATTTCATGGCTATGAGATTTAAGATCCCCAGTCCAGATTCTGCAGCATATACCGACCGTGTCTTGAAATCTTATAGTCCAAGTCTTCAATGTAATACGGGTATGTAGGGTTTTATATGTAGGGTACATACGGTATGTATGGTATGAATCATGTAGGCTATGTATAGCATGTATCTTGGGTATGTACCTAGGGTATGTATTAAGTGTATATATAGGATATGTATTAAGTGTATGTAGGGCGTGTATGGTATATATAAAGTTCATGTAGGGTTTTATATGTAGGGTATATACGGTATGTATGGTATTAATTATGTGGGGGTATGTATAACATGTATGTGGGGTACGTACCTAGGGTATGTATTAAGTGTACATGTAGGATATGTATTAAGGGTATGTAGGGCGTGTATGGTATATATGAAGGTAACGTAGGGTTTTATATGGAGAGTATATACGGAATGTATGGTATTAATCACGTGGGCTATGTATAGCATGTATGTGGGGTAGGTACCTAGAGTATGTGATGTGTGTGTAGTAGAGCGTGTATGTAGAGCGTGTATGTATATATAAATGTTATGTAGGGTTATTCAAGCCAATCATTTTAATAATTTGCATTGATTTCATTAAATTGCATACCGTGTCTTGAAATCTTTCAGTCAAAGCCTTCAATGTCATACGGTTCAGTGCGTCAACTGTTCTTTGAGCAGCAATGACAACACGATTCTCCATTACAAAAAAGACAACATCAACAAGCTTAGTCGCTCCTTTTCTCACCAAAATGATAATCTATAAAAACAAACATGGTAGTTACAAAAACAAACATAGCAGTTACAAAAACAAACGTGGTAGTTACAAGAACAAACATGGTAGCTATGAAAACAAAAATAGTAGTTACAAAAACAAAACATGGTAGCTACAAAAACAAACATGGTAGTTACAAAAACAAACATAGTAGTTACAAAAACAAACATGGTAGCTACAAAAATAAACATGGTAGTTACAAAAACAAACATGGTAGTTACAAAAACAAACATGGTAGTTACAAAAACAAAACATGGTAGCTACAAAAATAAACATAGTAGATACAAAAACATGGTAGTTACATACATGAAAAAGCAAGAATCAAGCATATAAGTTCTTTACGCGATAAAGGTTGAATCCTTAATCCTTTCACAATCAGATTTATTTCCAATTTAAAGGAGAAGCTTGTCTAAGCATTAATTTATAACATTAATTATAAAATCAAATTAAAAATAAAACATCTGAAATTAATATCAAGATATGTCTTCAATAACAAAAAAAATTCATACACACCCAAATCTTAAATAAAGAAAATTCATCTTTCTATTATACCTTTGCAGTATTTCCAGCAACTGTGACATCTCTCCGCTTTCGTTTGTATCTCAGTATGTTGTAAGTAGCAACAATCTTTTCCTCCAGCTTCAGCTTATATTCTGCAGTCGAAACATTTTTAGCCAGTGGAACATCTAAGGGTACGTAACACAGACCATACACGCTGGGAGGTGTTGCGGTTGAAACAAATGCTGTAGCTGAAGATGTAGCTGAAAACGTACTCGAAAGATCTGCTGTAACTTTGGTGGATAAAGTCGTTGCCTGAACGTGATCGGTTTTTCGTGAAACAGTCTTCGAAAGCTGTGTATTGCTTTTTCCAGTTGTTTCAATCCTCGACCTTCCGAGAAGTATTGTTGATTGTAATGTAGCTACAGCATTGCTTGAGGTTTGCAAATCAAAGATCGAAGTTAAACCAGACAATCGATAAGCAGTTAATGAACTTTGCATTTGATGAATTGCTTGCAAGAATGTTGATTTTGAAGTGTTGTGTGCTGCAGAATCAAATGTCCGCTCGGTGGAAGGCGATGGCGATAGATTCATATATCTGCTTGCGAAGGTAGCAGTAACTAATGGTTCTCTATCAAAATACGATAACACTGTATTCGAAATCAAACTGCTAACAGTTGGAATGATCCGCTCAGAATTATTGAGATCAGAAAACGATTTTGTCGTCATAACAGTTGGTAGTCTGCCAGTGATGTAGACTGAAGTAGCTTGAATATCCTTTGAAGTTTGCATTAGCTTGGTCACTGATGTCAGGCTTTGTGCAATGCTAGTAACACCGGTTAAACCCGCCCCTTGTGAGCTTGCATTTGAAATTGAAACTGTTTGGAAATCAGCTAAGCTGGTATTTCGTAAGCCTGTCGTTGGAGTTAAGTTTGATAAAACAGCTTGGGAATCCGTTGAACTCATCTCTAGTGAGACTGCATTTAAACTTAGGTGTGGTACAACCGTTTGAACATTCTTGAAATTTGCCATTTGCGAGCTTGCTCTTGAACTTAAACTTTGTAAAACAGATTTGAAATACGTTAAACTGGATTCTTGTAAGCTTGCCTTGGATGTTAAACTTGGTGTAGCAGTTTTAAAATCTGTAACAATAGATTCATGTAAGCTTGCCTTTGATGTTAAACTTGGTGAATCTGTTTTAAAATCCATTACAGTAGATTCCTGTAAGCTTGCTTTTGACGTTGAGCTTGGCGTAACAGTTTTAAAACCAAGTAAACTAGATTCTTGTGAGCTTGCCTTTGATGTTAAACTTGGTGAATCTGTTTTAAAATCCGTTACAGTAGATTCCTGTAAGCTTGCTTTTGACGTTGAGCTTGGCGTAACAGGTTTGAAATCAATTAAACTAGATTCTTGGGAGCTTGCCTTTAATGTTAAACTTGGTGAATCTGTTTTGAAATCCGTTACAGTAGATTCCTGTAAGCTTGTTTTTGACTTTAAGCTTGGCGTAACAGGGTTGAAATCAATTAAACTAGATTCTTGTGAGCTTGGTAATGTTATTAGTTCAACTACCAATTTTGTGCTGACTGAAGATCCGGCTGTTAGGACTGAAATTGATCCATTTCTCTGCGTAGCAAGCAAAGACGTTTGCGATTTCAATCGTTCAGTTGATGTTGCGCTTTTAGAAATTGAAAGCTGAGTACTGGAACTAGAACTTGTCAACAAACGTTTAGATGCTTTTTGAGCTGCAGTTGAATTTAAAACTAAAAACTCAGCTTTTATCGTGCTTAAATTTCTTAAAGATGTGGACAAATTTACCGTGTTTCTGACTGATGCTGTAGTTAATTGGGTTGTTGCGAGTTTTGCCTGAAAAGACGTTATATTTTCGTGAGTTTGAAAACCCTTTGATGCATAAGCTTCCTGTTTTGTTTCAGAAGATAAAAGCAGCGATTCAGTTGATGGTATCCTATCGGCGTAAGAAGTAGGTCTAACGTTCTCCAAGGATGACGCAGGCCTGAGCTGTGATGTTCCATTTGAGTCTGAAGCAGGCCAAATGCTCTTCGAGAATGAAGCAGACATGAGCTGTGATGTTCTATCGAAGTGAGAAGTTTGCCTAATGCTCTCCGAGGATGAAACGGACCTGACCTGCAATATTATATTTGAGTATGAAGCAGAAATTAAAATATTATCTGAAGTTGATGCAGGCCTGATCTGAGGAGTATTTAATAACACGGCTCTGGTGTCTGTGTGAGACGAAAGTGGCGACTGAGTTACAAACGTGCTCACACTTTCAAACAACGAAGTACGATTGAGCTGCTCAAATGATGCCGTCACTGAAGGAAAAGGCAACAAAGGGGAGGAATGTTTTGCTTCAGAGGAGAATCCATAGGTACTGTGGTTTGATGTTGTGATCTGAGGAGCATTTAATAACATGGTTCTGGTGTCTGTGTGAGACGAAAGGCTTCCAGCTATCCGAAGTGGCGACTGAGTTACAAACGTGCTCACACTTTCAAACAACGAAGTACGATTGAGCTGCTCAAATGATGCTGTCACTGAAGGAAAAGGCAACAAAGAGGAGGAAAGTTTTGCTTCAGAGGAATCTCCATAGATACTGTGGTTTGCGACCGGTGCAACAAAGCTCCGTGTCAAACGCGTTGTTTGCTGTCTTGCGGGGGAGGAAAACATCAGCAACTGGGACTTTGAAGTTTTTACTTTTCCTGAAGATTGTTCAATCTTCGTTGTCGTTGATAAACCAAGGAGATGAACATTTGAAGGTTTACCTTGAGTAGGAATTCTGACAGAACTTATGTGTTGCTCGCTTGCCTTCGTGAGAAGATTCGACAAAGAAGCAATATGTCTTGTATTTAAATTCTGATTAGCAGACATCGCTGCAGTTACAAGTATTTTGGTGGTATCGATTTTAGTTTGAGACGAAAATATATCATCACTGGAAGGTGATAAGGTTTCTGTTCTAAAGTTCTGTGATACATGCGTTTCTTGGCTCTCGCTAAAAGATAATGATTGCGTTCGTACTGATGGCTTGTTCTCTGATAATAATGTAGACAAGGGCTGTTTGCTTTCTGTAGGAATTAAACTTGATGATAGTTGTAAAAATTTTAGACTTGCCTGAGAAGAAGGTTTATGAATGAACGAAGATCCTAAGCTATCCAACGATGCTAAAGGACTCACAGTATTTGTTATTATCATTGACTTCCTCGTAAAAATATATTGTGTAGAAACTCCTCTCTCAGTCGAGAAAGCAACGTTCTTTGCTGCCAGACTATTCCCATCACTTGTTGTCATTAGGATACTTGGTGATAAAACCTCTGTCCTTCTTGACGCAACGCTTTTTGGCGTTAAAGTTTTTTCAGCACCGTAAACATTTTTTCCCGTCAAACTATACCCATCACTGGTTGCCACTAGGGTGCTTGGTGATAAAACCTCTGTCCTTCTTGACGCAAAACTATTTGATGTTAAAGTGTTTCGCGTTGGGGTTACAGTGTACCCATTGCTATATATTTCACTGGTGAAAGAACGCTTCATTGATGAAACAAAAGGTAAAAACGTAGGCGATTCGAAAGTATTCACACTTGATGCTGAACTTGGCATAACCGGCAAGTTACTAAAAATTGATTTTCTATTGGAAGACGTTTTGTTTGGCCGACTTATGCTTGAATTACTATTTGAGATTGTTGGCATAGCTGAAGCTGTGGCAAGGTACACAAAATTCGGAATGGATCGTGATGGCATGATTGTTGTCGCAGCGTATAAAAAATTTGAGTCAGATTGTATCGTTGAATATTTCGACGAGTCAGTTTTAGAAACAGTATACGAATAACTGATTTTATAATCTGATGACACTATAACAGATGGTGTAAGCAGAGATTGGGCCAATACCAACGGGACTTGTAAACTTTTGGGTCCTACTGATTCATTTCTTAATGCTTCAGTTATATTATACATTATTTGTGTTAAAGAAAATTCATCTGTGTTGAAATTTTGTGCTGGCAATAAGCTTGACAAAGTGTTAGAAGTAGTTCTGCTTCCAGTAGTGGCAGACAAACGTAAATCAAGAAATTTTGAGAGTGCTACAGTGCTTTTTTGTGAAGAAGATTCCAAACCAGCTTGCAGTTCGTGGGAAATTAAAGAAATTTCATTTGTGTTGGAACTTTGTGTCGGCAAAAGGCTTGTCAAAATGCTCAATGTAGTTCTTTTTGTATTACTAGTAGGTAAATGCGAATCAGGAAATATTGAGCTTGCTACAGTGCTTTTTTGTGAAGACGTTTGCAGTTCGTAGGCAGTCATAAACGCATTTTTTGAAACTGAAACAAAAGTTGATTTTGATGGGCGCATAATAGAAAATGCATGTGTTGAAAAAGTGTCGTTAAATTCAGATAACGTTATTGAGGACAAGCTAGATATAATAATGCTTTTCGTCGGTAATGAGCCAGCAGGGTGAAATTGGCTTGCGGGAAATTTCTTCAGACTACTTTGTGAGTTTAAAAATGACGAGTTGCTGTCGATGCCCAATGATGATGAAAGCGAAGGTGTTGCCATCACATTATGATTCTCCAAGTTCAACGAAACGGAAGAAGAGACGGTATCTAGATTCAGTGATGAAGAAGAGACGGTATACGAGTTGCTGTCGATGCCAAATGATGATGAAAGCGAAGGTGTTGCCATCACATTAAGATTCTCCAAGTTCAATGAAACGGAAGAAGAGACGGCATCTAGATTCAGTGATGAAGATGTCGCGATCAATTTCGGTACAGTGAGAAATGTTTCCATTACACTTCCATGTTTCGGCGAAAATTGACTACTTCCTTTCAATGTTGTGACATCAAGTGCAGAAGTGCCTAATTCAGATATACTTTCTGAAACTTTCAACACAGTATATGGCAAAGGCGAAGAGCCCGACGAAGTGATGTCTTTTGGTGTCATTGCTGAAAATATCGTAACTGTGCCTCGGGCGTTTTCGTGATGGCTATTCAAGGTTCGATAGGATCCAGCGCTGAGGGTGTCCAACGTAGAACTGCCTGATGCAACTCTCTGCTGAGATAAAGCATTTAAAATAGATTTTTTGCTTTGAAAGGATATCCTAATACTTGAGTTGATTTTGATCTGAGCTGAATTTGAATACAGTTTAGAAAGTAATGTAGTTTTCGTGGACGTTGCCACCGTAAAATTGACAGTATATGTTTCCAATGCCTCACCAGATGGATGCAAACTAGCTTGTACATTACTGGATACATACGGAAACAACGTATTGAAAATCTTTGCAGCAGGTGTGGCAGAAAATACACTTTTTAAATTTACATATGTAAATTCTGTAGAAAGCAGTGCATCGTTATCAAACATCTTGATATTTCTTGAAAAACTACTAGTATTTCTTGAAAAACTACCGTCATTTCTTGAAAAACTGCTAGCATTTCTTGAAGAACTACTAGCATTTCTTGAAAAAAGACTAGCATTGTTTGAAAGACGACTTTCCAGAGATAATGAACGAGAATCCGCAAATGACAAAACAGGAGTAAGGCTAGTACTTGGAAGCTCTGAGAATTGCAATGAAGGGATATTAACAGTGGTGCTAATTGGTGTATTAGACGAAGTGTCACCCTGAACAGATTGTCGAGTAGTCATTGCTGAACCCATAGCATTTGCGACCATATTAAATGTTGTAGTAAATAAACTATTCACAGATACAGATGGTTTGCGGGTGATCAGAGAGGAGTGCATAGCACCAACGCTTTCAGGCAAGCTGGTTGCAAACAAATCGCTCTTGTAGAGGCTGCTTGATGGATGAAACGTAATAGTCTTTTCTACAGAAATTACTGTTTGAGCTCTTGGGGATATGCATGTAGAGCATGCGCTTGTTGTCATTACGTAGCCTGGAGTTGTTCTCGTGTGTATATTTGCTGATGAAATTATAGCAGAGATAGTGTCATGGTTGGGATATGTTGTTTCAACCTTGACTAGAGTGCTGTCAAATGCAATGTCATGGCTCTGAAATGGTGTTTCGGGTTTGTAACGAGTGCTATCAATTAATTTAATATACTTTGAATTAGATAAATTACCAGATAATGCTGTATGACTCAGTTTCGATACTGATGGCGTAATTTCGGCGGCGATATTCGTTGTTATTGCAGTAGTTATCGCGATATTTGTCGAATTTTCTTGTGCATTACGACCAACTGTTTTAGATTGCTTTTCAAAGATATGAACACTTTTCGTAACGCTGTATCGGTATTGACTTGGGTATTGTGAAGAGATTTTTGTGAATCCTGTTTGAAAATCTTGACTTCTCGATGAATACTTTGCATTTGATATTGGTAGTATAGATTTCGCTGTATCAAACCCATAGCCGCCATTTGTCGACTCCGTTGTGCTAATGTGACCGTTTTTGTCAGCACCACCTAAACTTGGTGTCATGGTTGCAGATGATTTGATTCTCGCTGTGAAGGAGAAAGAAGACAGCAAACCGTACGGCAAAGATGACACCGAATTAAAAAAAGATCCGTCAGTTGTTGCTGAATTGATGCTGTAAGAAAGACTCGATGTTGCTCCATCTGAATAGCTTCCTGCAAAAAATTGTGAAAGTTGCCAATCATAAGAACA
>JAYJMH010057883.1:0-12621 GCA_036873815.1 Phacellophora camtschatica | reverse complement strand
AAAAAGGGCTTTGCTAATCCTCCGGCGTGATGAACCTTAGTAACTCGCTCAATATTTTCTCTGGATCCGCGCCTGCTATGATCTGAAATCATTTCCGTCAGTTAAATTAACACTTTTAATAAATTTGCAAAGATTTTTTTCAAATTTTTGGCAAAAACAAACATGTGGTTTCTTATAAATTAGTTTATTATTGGCGGGTTTTCATTATATCATTTTAGGCGTTGTTTATTAAAAACAAAAGATAAAATAGTAAGTAAGGCAGTAAATGCAATTCCTTTTTGACGTGATGTTGATTTAAAATGATAACCCGTTAAATTCTCAATCATTTTATTCCTTTCGCTTTCGAAGAACATAGTTCAGCTAAAGGAAAAAATTAACAAAAAAACATCATTAAAAGTTAAGATATAATTTTGTCAACGCCACTCACCATTGTATTTAAAAATATTTAGCTCCCCGTGATTAGTGATTAGTGCCATATGCGAATAAAGGAAAAACACATGTATAGGCTTTCCATGAATTTGTAATGAAATTCCTTCACCATTCCACAAGCCATTAGGCTTGGTTGCCACTCTCTGTAGAATCGTTTCCTTGCTTATTACAGCCAGATAATTATTACGATTGGTTCGGTATTCAAATGGTAGACCTGGACTGCTCTCATGTTGCTAAAAATTTAAAATCGAAGATGCTTTAAAGAGATAAATCTTTTAATAACATTTTAGACTAGCTGTTAGAATTATTAATTACGTGCGCACCCATCTTAAAGCATGGGCTGATAAAATTATTTTCTTCCTGGGAGCATAAATGTTTTGGCAAAAACTATTTAAAATATTTTCTTATGAACCAATTTGCTTTTGGGATGATCCACATTTAATCGTTCCGTTTCGTTTCAAAAAAGAAACCAAACGAAACGATTCGAAGGAGGCTCAGTGATGATTTAATCGTTTCACATTTTCCTATCAATCATTTCAAATCGTTGCAAAATCGTTTCAATCGATACAAATTCGTTGTAAAATCGTTGTTGTAAAATCAGAGAAAAGATTTCAATCCTTGCGCTATAATTGTTGAAACGAATTCAATCGTGGCAGAGTGAAACGATAAATGTGGACCATCCCTTGCTTTATAAGTTTCAGCTCTGACTTCTTCAAAAACTCAGTTAAATTTCATTCCTTTGCTTTTTGCTGCACCATTATTAGCAATCTATTGCTGCTCAAACAATTGTATTTTGGCTATTCATTGCCACTTACATTTCATGCAGAGCACCTTTTTTTTACATTTCATCCAGACTATTTTCCCCAACGATAAATTTCTTATTGAAATGAATTTTGTAAATCACTCAACGACAAAGCCAACAAAACTAACACGATTCGTTGAAATGACAATTGCTTAGTAGATGTCTCTTTATAAAATCTCATGAGACAACTTTCTTTAAGTCTAGTGCTTCTTGAAGCTTGCTGCTGTTCATTGCGTAACAACGAATATTTAAATATTTGAAATAATCATGGATTTTACCCTCTGAAAAATGTTATTTTACATTGTTTTTCAAGAGTCTAAATGACGCCTCCAGGCAGTAATGTAGTGCAACTAAAATAACAAGGGGGGGGGGGTTCAATAACCCAAAATAATACCAAAAAATAAAATTCAGTCATTTTTAGGAATTAACAATGGGGATTTAACCCCCTAGCTCTGCAGCACTGCCTCTAAGTGCATAAAGGTTCAATAGTAAAATTGAAAAAAAAAAAAAAATTGCACAAAGATACCCACAGATGCCGGAGAAAATAAGCAAGCAGTTGGTAGAATATTCGTAGTATGAATTTTCTTTGTGTACAAATTCAATAAGCACCATTTTTCACTGCAAGATAAAAGTTTTACACCCTTCCATATCATTTTTGTGGGAGGTGAACTATCAGTTTTCTTGCAATAAGTATGATGAAGAACATCAGTCAACACAATTTGTCCATATTTGTAACCCACATCAACTGTAATCCATTTTTTGGCTGCAAAAAGAAATTTAATTAAATTTTAAAAAATCCTTCAAAACACTGTTCGAGTAATTGTTAACGTTTACATGTTTGGCACGATACATTTGCATATTTTTACGTATATGCATAGGTAATGCTCAGATTTGTAAATGAATGAGTAACTTCATAAAAGGTGAAAACTTTCATTTGCTGCTGTCATGATCACCTTTATTATTGACTTAAAAACAACATTTGGTACCATATATCAAGTAAGGGTGTACCGGATCAGGGTTTTCAGGATCTGGCCAGAACGGAATTTTCCGGCCAATATTTAGAAAATCCGACCGGATTTTGCCGGATTTTTGAAATCCTATGTTAGCACCTCATTATCATTCTGTGTGGGCTCTATTATTATTATTAATAAGCTCCTGACGCGCATGGGAACGGAGAGCCTTTCCTTGCACTGTGAAGCCACGAGAACATAAAATATGACTTTGTTCAAAATGCTGCTTTTCCTGAATGAAGACGACAAGTTTTATGCCAAAAAGCAACTGACTACTTAATTCCAAACAAATACAACAACAGATTAATACGCTTATCTGTGGGGCGGCTCACGAAAAAAGGGATATAGGCCGGAAGTATCCTTCACGGGAGATCGACCAATGAGTTGTTACCTTTGCTGTTCTATATTCCAGCACCATACAAAGAAAAGACAATAAACCAGAATCCAGACAAGACGTTGACAAATTTATATTCCATAAACTGGTGGCTCACTGGTCTCACGCGTCAGGGTGAATTTTGTGGAGTCGACACTACTTCATTCTTCTATTTTTCTTAGTTGATATATTTTATTCTTTCTGCTGTTTTGGGCTAATTTCTGGTATTTTTCAATGCTACAATCTCAAAAAAAGCCGGCAAAAATCCGACAGTTTAATTTGAAAATCCTACCAGAGCCGGATTTCGTCAAAATTGCAAATTCCGGCCGGATTTTCCGGCCAACCGGTACACCCCTAATATCAAGCTCGTTGGAAATGTTTACAGGTGGTTAGAAAGACACTTAATTGACCAATCTGGGTAAGGCAATCAATTGTAGCATTACAGTCGCATTTCTGCTTTCCCAAAACTTTGTTAACAGCAACAAAAACAAAAAACTTACAAGTATCAATTGGTTGCCACATGGTGCCAGCCCAGTTGCTAGTAGTTATACCAATTCGCTGACATAAAACATTTTGCTCATTGATTCCATATACCCCATTAATTCCAGCTGATATATGCAGCATTTTTGTATCTACTGGTACCCAGTTCCCTTCGTCATAATGATAAACTAAACCAAAAATATTCAATGCCCATAACGATTCAGTGATGTCATCAAATGCAATCAATGCGAACTTCATTTTGCTGGGAGAAGGATTCATGCCTAAAATATAAATTTTTTAATTTATATAATATTTTTATTTAATTGCCATATGTGTAGTAAATTTGATTTGGCGTAGTAAATTTGATTTCACTACGCAATTTCACTGAGCAGTCCAAAACTCTGCAGAAAAAGTCAAAAACAATAGCAAAGGAAATTTTGTATTTGATTCAGGTATTTGTTTTCGTTTTGGGATTAACCAATCACATCAGATAGTTTTATTACAAGTACCACAAATTGATTGGATGAGTGAAAAATGTGAACCAAATCAATTCGTGAATGAAATACGAAATTCTGCGAACATAAATTAAGTAAGTAAGTAAATAAGTTATCGTATTTAACGTGCCTAGCCCGCGAAAGTCTCGAGATGACTTGTTTCCAGCAGGGGACACAGGTCATACAGTTTCAGGTTCAGGCACATACACTTGTTATTCTTGCACTGCGCTTGGCGCAGAGGGGCCCCTCGGGGTGACCCCGGTCTTTCCTCTCGACGTGACCACACCTCGTGATTCCTTTTGCATTTGCCTGTAATTACAGAGAGTTAGCAGCTCTCCTCACACTTTCGCAGCAAGTATGACTTTGGTGGGTTTCGAACCCACGACCTTGCGATCGTGAGTCAGGCGCCTTAACAACTAGGCCATCCTTGCTAAACGTTAAGAGATAACACTTAAAGGCTATATGCAATCATATTTAGATTCAAATTTTATTGTAAATAAATTGATATAGGTAAATTAAAAAAAGATACCCTGTTACCTCACATATAAGCGCATGTAGCTTTAAATTTCGCAATTTTAGAGATTTTCAAACTAAAAATTGAGAGCAGAAAGGGGCATGCCTCTATAAAGTAATTTCCCTTTTTCACAATATTGTGACACGTATATAGTAATAGGTGGAATCAGAAAAATGGAGGGGGAACAAAATATATACTTTATTTTTCCTAAAGCCCGTGCGCAAACTATCATGTTTAGTTTGATATTTACATGAAAGGACCAAGGGAATGATTGGAAATAGTAGAAACTGTGATTTTAGAATGCTTGGAAATGTTTTGAAATAGAAACGAATTCTGTGTCATTGATAATAATAAAATTGGTAGCAAAAATTTCAACTGCCGTTCATATAGCTTGGTAGAAAAGTGTCACTCAAAAATAAGAAAAATAATATTCAGAAATATTAAAATGATACTAAAATGAATAACAATTAAAACTTATTCACCGGAATTTGAAATGGCAGAATGCGTTTTCATAGCAACAGCAGTGCTAAAAGGCACATCCCAAGTGACAAGCTCATCAATACATGTCATTGATGCATTGCCTCCAATAATAATATCAGTAATAGATCCTCCTTCACTTGCCATGATGCAGTTTGTTTTATTGGCTTTCATCATATTCCCGTCTATAAGGATGAGCATTTTTTTGTTAAGATTATCAATTGAAACAAGAATTTGTGACCAAGCTCTCGTCGTGATGCACAAATCTTTTGGTTCAATGTAGCATGTCTCCTGCGCAGTCTGTATACGAAATTTATACGAGATTATAATCGTTCCATTGCACACAAAAGGGCCAAAGTCTATAAAGAAATTACCGATCCTGAGAATTTTTATATCTTGTAGAATTTCGCCTGATGGTGGATAAACCCACAATGACACAGTGAAACCGATGGTACATGTGCCTGTTTGTAAACAAGACCGGACTCCTGGAATAAATATATTTTCTTTCCTGCTCGTGCAAAGAGCTAAATTCACTGGTCCTGGTATTAAAAGGTACTTCTCGCTGCTTGATAAAGTTGATGATTCCGTGTACTGCAATGCCAATAAATAATTATCAAATTGCAATCCCTCTCCAAGAGTTTTGTTCAGTTCAAAGCGGCTGTCAAAAGTTATAAAATCCACTGGCTGTAAATAAACGCTGCCATTTAATGCTAGAAAAAAATAACTATAATTAGACAATAAACATCACAATTGAAATAAACATCAGAAAACATTGTGCAACACAATGTATAAGTTTCCAGGGCCACAAACCACAAGCAGCCACGAGGCATATACCACAAGCCAAAAAACCACACCAAAAAAGAGCTAAAGAATTAACTTCAATTAAAAATCAACAGAAAATTATGTTTGCATTTACCCACTAAAAACATAAAGGAATAACGTTTATGTTATTTGAAGTAAGCCATACAACAAGTTAAGTAAATTAAATTTAACTTGTAAATTAATCAAAATTTCCTTATAATTGTTATATCTATTTGTCATTTCTCTTGTATAAATCCTTCTTATGAATAGAACAACAAAAACAAAACTTTACCACTAGAGCAGTCAGCAATGTTGATGTATCTTTTAGAATACTCTGGACATATGCATTTCCCAGTAACAGGATTGCAAATTCCATCCTCTTTACAGTTGGTTAGACAATTCACGGTCGCTAAAAATTAATATTTCAATTATTATTTCAGCTGTAAAAATAATAACAATATTCCGGTAATGAAAATAAAAATTAAATTAAAAATAACATGGAAACGAATGACATTGAAAAGTAATCACTACTCACAAATTCTGTCAGGACAGAATTGAACAGCATTGATTTGATGAATTTGAAGTGGGTATTTGTATATCTGTAAACAAGCAATGTTCCCATCGAAAGTGTTTGTAGCACTCAAGATGTCATTTTTCGCACCTCCAACCTCAATTCTTCCAATATTTTTTATCAATGTTGAGTTGTTGATTTTTGTTTTCAGTAGTTCCTAAATGTGAAATTAAAAACGAATTAAAAACCTTATCATAGCTACAATCTTGGACAAAAATTGCGAGACAAATTGTAATTTTCTGTTAGCTGAACACCCCCCCCCCTTTCGATGTTGTAAAGCCCCAAAAACGCCAAGGGAATGACGCGCCATCGTTTGAAATTCACTCAACATTGAGCAAAGGGGGGGGGGGGGGGGTTCAAGTTTCCAGGTTAAATTTTATTTATCAACAGGCTGCGTCTCATTATATTTTGTCCCAGTTTCCGAGCGGATCAGATTTATTTTCCTACACGACACTGCAAACCCGTTATCTAAAAACAATGCTCAACGAAATGAAATCAATTAAATTAAATCAGCCCGACACCGGTATGAAATGATGACGGATTGGTTTCCGCTACCTTTTCAAAATGATTTTAAAGCAAAACAAGAATGACCTTTTACAGCTTGCATTAATTTCAACCATTGAGTATAGTTGATAAACAAAAAGCAATTCATGCTGTCAAAAAACTGTGCCGACATCGTGTAAACGGTTTTATAATTTTCCATACCGTCGTGATTTCATGCAAGAGATGTATTTAAAAATTATTAATTAATATGTACAAATGTAAACAGAGTAAAACGCTCTTGCATATCACCTCCATTTCGTACCCAGGTCTACTTCATTCAGGAAGAAAGACCCCTGGTTGGTACTACCTGCAAATTTTGCGTAAATTTATGCGAATTCTTAAATTTATATCAAAAAATTCATTTTTCGAATCCTACTTTCGCTGTCCGTTTTCATGTTTGAATTTTGCAATCTCTCGAGATACAGTCGAATGTTGATTTCCATGCCTACTGTTTCCCATAGGCCAATGAAAAGGCATAACGACCAAGTAGGTACCAGGGGTATTTTATGAAATAGTCCTGGGTCCGAGGTTGATTTCACCTCATATCATGTCAAAACAAACAATATTTTATAACGAGATACAATTTTGAAAATAGCAAAGCAAAAAAAGTAACTATAGAATAAAAATTCTTTGATACGGAAATGAAAATCAAATCTAACCGTTGAATTTGTGTAAATCCGCAGTACTCTTGTATAATTTGTATACGTCGCAGCTATAGATACCCAGGTGTGGTTGGTGAATACGGATTTTGTAGTTATTTTGAAATTTCTCTCTGATGTGGAGCTTGATGTAAAGCTAATAAATCAAACATCTGTTATTCAATAAATTAGAACACTTCTTTCTTTGGCGAAAAAAATTCATTTACATATTCTTGGATATAAAATAGTTTTCAGCAATAAAAGATTTTTAATAATCATACGATTTTTGTTACAGTAGAAACCCCCGCGAAAAAGCTGACGATATAAAAACCTTTAGACGGATATTTTGTATCCCTTTTTAACAAAATTAACTTAAAAATATTTAAAAAATTAGATGGGATACTTTGCAAATGTTACAAGTGTTCAGTTTGTTTAGTTATTTAGTCAACTCACCATTTTTTATCCCCCAGCTATGTTTTCCAAGGTCAAACAAAGCTGGTATCTAACTTATTTAACACTTCCTCCATAAAGGATGGAAAGTGAATTGTTATATGGCTTATCAGACAATACGTCGAACCGAACAGTTATCAGAATTCAAACAGGATAATCAGGTTGAATACACGTTGAATGAACGTGGAATGCATATTGGATACACGTTGAAAACAAATTAAATACATGCAATATTTCTGCAATAGTTCTTGCCAAGGGACAAATCTTCAAACGTCAAACATTGGATACACTTACAAAAATCAATGATATATTGTCAAAAGTATTATGTCTATATTGCTATAGCTAGTATGGTAAATACTAAAGCACCAAGATGGTTGTTGCGTCCATCTGACAAAATCAAAAAAAGCAGACAGTTTAACAGCTTGGAACGACAAACGATTATATTTTTGGGATGATGTTTTATAAAAAATAGGAATTGCTTATCAAAACGACACTATTCGAAATGGGAAAGAAAGCAAAACTGTGTAAGAAAGTAAAAACATAATTTACCTGATCGACAAATTTCCCTTTTCTTCTATAATAAATGCAGTTCTCTCGTCATCGTCTGTATTTAATTCAATGGGAATACTCTTTGCAATTGCAAATGGCTTTATTTGAAAAACGATACTGAATGAGGCAGCAAAAGGTATAGCAGGGCTAAAAGTTTCAACTACGTTTGAGTCATTCGTTTCATTTTGCGAACCCTTGAAATAACCATATGACAACGGGTAACCAAACATATCATTTGTGTGGAAAGGCTTAAAATTTCCAGACACCTTTTCAAACTTTGCTCCATCTCTTATGGTGTTTATTAAATCTACGTTCCGTGCAGAAGATAATGGAATAAGAACAACAGGCGGGTCCATCTTCAACAGCTCAAAAGCTTGCCATAAAGTTCCTGGAATGAAACAAAATTTATTTTCAGTAATTTTGATCACCAAAAAACAAAGCATAAATGTATTTAAAAATTAGAAATAAAAATTTATGAAGGATTTTTCATCCTCTATTCTCATATTAAAAATTACAACAATAACTAAGTTACAAACAACGATACCACAGGGAGCATATAATACATAGCAACCCTGTGACCTTTTATATAGATTAACAGTTACAAATTAAGGACTATATGACACTTGTTTACTTGTTAGAAATAACCCCGAATGTGAAAAGGTTAAAGTTAAGATTCACCTGAATTATGCAAAATTGGTTCACTTGTTGTCGGTGTATGAGAGCAAACATCGGTTTGTAAAGTGACGTCATCAATAGCTATGTTTTTATTCGATCCTTCTCCAGGAATTGCAACGAACGAAATCTACAAATAAATAATAAACTTCAAAATATAGGATAATTCATATCAAATCTAGTCTTTTACGTTGAAATTACTCAACTTTTTAAGAATGAAATTTTTATCTGGTATTTGTCATATATCTAGAGATGATGTGCGTTATTATCTCGACAATGATGTAACACCGACCCTTCATCAATTTTTATGAAGATGACATTATTGAAGATGACATTTATCTGCAATCATCCTCAAAAAATATTCGCCATTTTTCATACCTGAAAAAGATCCCAACCTTGATCAAACCCAACCAAAGGAATCATTGCTATCATCCAACCTCCGCCCTGATCGCCAGTCAGCCTGAAAACTTCTTTCGACGAGTTGCCTCGTTTTGTATTTACTGAAAGCGTACCAATGTCTGTTCCATTCATGTAATACCTAAACGTTAAACACGTATATACCGGTGTATAGAAGCGCGTTGTATACATCATTGGCGTCCTGGGCGAAGATGGTACTCTTGCATCAGCGTACAAAAACTTTTCTGCAAATCAAAAAGAATAAAATATTTGTCAGTTAATTTTCGAATTTCCAATCAATTAAAAACTTGAAAAAATTAAAATGGAATTAAACTGCACCAGGTTAATCAAATATAAGCCAAATCAAAATTTGTTCCAGCTTCTTGCTGAGAGCCTGATCTGATCTGGTGCTTGGTATAAAATTTGGTATTATTTGACAAAGAATGCCTTCCAAAAATTCGTCATTAAAAATTTTGCCGTCATTCGTGTCCCCGTTTTTCATTTGGAACAAAGCAAATTTGTAATTGACAAGGGAAATGCCAAGATTGAAAGTCTCTCTCGTATGTGCACTGCATCAACGAACGAGAGACGAGAAACGAGATTGATAAACGAGAACGAGAAACGAGATCTAGAAACAAGATTGATGAACAAGAGCAGGGCTCAAAGTATGGCAAAATATCAAGAAAACTATATGGCATACCCCTCAAGAAAATTCAATTCACAGAATCCTATATTCAATAAAGTCATTTTAAGAACAAAGCACCCATATAATGATGACAGAGAATGAACCAGATTTTGAGCCTTGCTCTCGTTCAAAAACAGCATCGAAAGAACTTCAAACGCAGAGAAATGAACTTTGTAGTTCCACACCAATAAGCCATTACTTCCATTGCCTACTGTGCATTTCAAAGAACTGGGTTCAATGTACGTTGCAGTTTCTCGTTATCTACCCGGTACAAGCCAAAAATTCACCAAATAAGGTTCGCTATATTTCAGAAAATATTTCCTGCATCTATATGAAGTATAAATTTCTCAAACCTCGATATGAAGTGATAATTCATCTAGCCTCAATATGAAGTACAAAAGGAATCATACCTGGATGGTGGTTATAATATTTGAAAGTAAAACTCGTTTCTCCAAATATATTTGCCGCTGCAGTGTTTTCTCTTGATATCCATTTCATTATGATAATGATTTTCTTTCTCCTCGTGTCTGTAGAACCATCAAGAAAAGGATTTAGAATGTTTGCAAGATCTGGCGTAGTTTTGGTATCAAATTTGTCCCAGTATATTGGTCCTGCTCTCACATTATCGTCCATAAATTTAAACCTACATTGTGTTACATATTTACCATTGTAATCATAAGTATTCACAGCGTAGATTTCAATGCGAGCTTTTGTGTTTATGCTTATGTCCCAATTCATTGTCAACATTACATTGACAAGACTGCCAATCTCCACACCAAGATCAGTTAAATCAATCCTGAATGCAAGCATCGTAATTTTATTAATTGCCAAAGGGAACTGCGAGGGACCTTTAACACACGTGTGGCTTATGCCATTGTAAAATGCCGTTTCTGTCACTGCACTGGTAAACTCTGACAGAGGAATATCAACACCTAAGGAAAAATAATCAGTATAAAAAACATGAACAGAGGTTGGCATAAAAATATAAACTTTATTTTTGATGACTATTAAAAATTGGCATTGAGAAGATTTGGTTTAGTTTTGAGTTAGTGCATTTCTAATTTTCGCGAACTGCAATAGTGTTGCTGTTTGTCTTTTTGTAAAGCAAGCTAAATTTGCGATATTAGGTTTCTTTCAATTCTTCGCTTTTCAAAAACCATTTCAAAAAAAGAATCAAATCAAAGGAAAGGAAAAAGTTTTCACCTTTTACTTTCTCACCAAAAAAAGTTCTCACCTTCTAATTTATAATCTGAGCATGGCCCAGTTTTTTTTTCTACGTTGCAAAGTGACGTAGCTAGTTTCCAGTCTCCAAAATCTTCAAAAGCAGTTATCTTGAAATCCATAATCACTATAATGAAGAATTAAAAGCTGACATTTGCCAAATATAGAAATAAATAATGTCATTTGTCCAATTGTCCAATGAGATCAAAGCTAGTCAATCGCCAATCATTATTCACAAAGAAAATGAATGCGTCCGTGAAAAATAGTGAAAGTGAAAAATACTTAATTTCAGGGCGTCTGCTTGATAAACAGCAAATAAAAACAAACTCAAAAACTGTTTTCTATGTTATCCTTTCAAAGAGACTCTTAAAATAGGATCATGTGTGAACTGAAACAATGCTGTTGTGAAAAGGTATGTCTGCCTGAAATGTTTTGTGAACTGAAACAAATGCTGTTGTGAAAAGGTATGTTTGCCTGAAATGTTTTGTGAACTGAAACAAATGCTGTTGTGAAAAGGTATGTTTGCCTGAAATGTTTTGTGAAATGAAATGAAATCAACAACAAAATGTAAGATTGTTTTCTTGTCACTTTTGACATGGCCGTCCATTTCATTTTTTAACATTTTAGATTATGTTTTTAAATTATTAAATTATATACATTATGTTATTTGTCTTAACCATTTCGCGCCCGGATTTATTTCTGATTTCAGCTAAACAGACAAATCCTATCCAAGTTTTATTTTGCAGTGGGTAGCGCATGAAAACCAACTTTATTTTAAAGATAAACTTAAATTGAAATATCTGAAATTAATATAAAGTTCTGCCCGTCTTTACCTCCTGAAAATATGACATTTTACGTTGTTTGTCAATGGGCCATATGGCCCTTTCCGGGGTAAAAGGGTTAAGCTGCTGTTCTTCAATACTTACTTTTAGAATATTTTTGTAAAATTTGCGCAGAGGTAAGCCGAACTGTAAATATTTCAAAGTTTCTGATTCTCGTTAAAGGTGAAATTGATAACTTCGACGCTTTGTTTATCGCAAATTTAATCGTGGTAACTGGTGATCCAACTACATCTTTCCCATTCACATAAAGTTCACTCGTAGTTTGGCCACTCAGCTTCAACACAATAGCCAAATTTCGCCAACAATAATTGCAGTCAGGAATAACAAACAAAGACACAGTCTTATACGCATATTTATAGCGTATCGTGGTAAGAGAAATTTCGTTAGAAGCAGTCCCCACAATTTCAAAACCAGCTGGACTTGAACCATGAAGACTGGTTATCCGCAAATTGGTATCAAAGGGCCCTGCAAAGCAACAAAGCCAATTTTCTGATGAAGCGTGAAAGAATAATTATTGTGTCTGGTGAAATCATATAGTATAGCTATAATTGTGCATATATAAATTTCGAATAAGATTGTTATGTTTGTAATATTTATTTATAAATATTAACGATAATAATGAGCGACGTTTCGATGTCATCTTAACATCATTTTCAAGCTAAATTAAATAAAAG